>WYDI02157314.1:0-123475 GCA_009867235.2 Psittacus erithacus
TGGAGCATTTACCACTTCTTTGGGCAACCTGTTCCAGTGCCTCACCACCCTCACAGTAAAGAACTTCTTCCTTATATTTAACCTGAACTTCCCCAGTTTAAGTTTGAACCCATCACCCCTTGTCCTGTCACTACAGCCCCTGATGAAGAGTCCCTCCCCAGCATCCTTATAGGCCCCCTTCAGACACCATGGCAGGGGATTGGAACTGAATGAGCTTTAAGGTCCCTTCCAACCCAAACCATTCTATGATTCTGTTTTTGCAGCATTGCCTGGCTGTATTGCAGTAGCATATAAGCTACTATAATGCACATTACTCCTGTCATACCCAAATGCAGCTGTGGAAAACAGCCAGTATGTGTCAAAGCAATCACAGTCTTTGTTTCTTAAGAACATAAGTGAAACTTTACACTTACAAAATATTTCTGCAATTTCTGTTAATCCTGTAGTGCAGGATAAAAGTAATATAAGAGCTAAATTCAATGTTAATAAAGCCAAATGTTAGAACTGGTGAGGAAATTGATAACTTAGAGAAATAGGTTAGACTTTGTTACCTGAGATGCCCAATTTATGTTGTTCTAACAAAGCAGCTGGCATTTGGCCAGGCAGCTAAACTATATTTAAATGGTGGCTTATATTAACAAAATCAGGATTCCAGCAAAGCAGAATTCTAATCAAATAGTCACTTTCAAGGTATGTTTGCATAAGAATATTGGTTTCATATCGAGTGGGGTTGACATAGGGAAGCCAGAAAGACTTCTGCTATGAATCTATTATGACCCTTATTACAGGCCCCATGTAAGACGGTAAATTATTCTTGCTGTGAACCTTCACCAGGCTAGGTGAACACTGGAGGCTGAATCACAGTGTTATTCCATCAGATAATATCTTAGATTGATGGCATACCAGTCTCAAGCAAAAGCTGGGCTTTGCAGACACAGGTAATTCATTTTTTTTGGTGAAAAATAGATCCCGAAGGTATTTGCATTGGGTTAATCATTAGAGAAACTTCAAAACTTTATTTCAATTTAAAGAAGAAAGGCAAACTTGTCCATAAGAAATATGAGAATATGAATTTTTATTTCCCTCCTAAATTTATTTTCTTACCATTAATGTACATTTAATTTCTAGAAAAGTAATCTACATGATGGAGGAACTGGAAGTAATGTTAGCAGTACCGTTGCATCTGTCATGCAGCGGGAATGCTTGCAGTGGAACCTGGTTTCCAGATAGAGCTGTTTCAAATCAAAGTTATCAGCATATAATGCCAGATCAAATTCATCATAGACAGTAGAAAAATAAAGCATTGTGATCCTAGGTGAAATTCAACCCAGTCTTTAGGGCTTTTCAAATCTCATGCTGTAAAACGGCAACTCTAAAACGTATCCCCAGTGACTGAAATAGAAAGTATTTGACTTCTGATGAAAGTTCAGATGCCCTTCCCCACTTCTCTTTCAGTCAATAAGATTGCATGTCAGTAGAGTTCTCCAGCTGAGGATCTCAAAGTCCTTAACAAGTAGTAACGGAAGAAGCTTCGCAAAGCCATAGCTGGGCACGGTCATCTCATTTTTGCTATGTACGGGGCTGCACGTGGGCTGATGGATTTGTGGAATGTGGCAGGACTAAGAATTCTCTATCACATCCTACTGTTCAGTATAGCTGCTCTTAATCCCTCAAGAGCTGTCTGATGGAGGTCACTGGACTTCTATATAGGTAAGCATAAGTGTTGTAGAAGTCTGGCAATCTAATAAATGCATTCAAATGAAGACCCTAACACAATGACTGTGCTTTAGGAGCATTTGAGGACGTAAAGGCTCTGTTGTGCTTATTTTAAGTAATTGGAACATGGTTGTTAGTTGGTTACCTACCACTGATACAAGTTTTACATTAAAACCTTACATTTTAAATACAAGTATTTTTTATAATAAGATGTGGCTGATAGGATACCTGCTGCTTCCTTTTTTGGCAGACATTACCAAGAGATATAAAACTACAGCAAAAATCTCATCTATGTACTGGGAAAAGGATTTTTCTCCTGGTATTTTTATTACTACTCTTTCTTCTTCCAAATATATTTATAGTAAAAGTTTGCAGAAGAGACAAAGCAGTGATTTGTTAAGTCAATGTCTTCTTGAGCTTCTGGCCAGTTGTGGGTTTTACCAGAGCCAGCAACAATGGACTGATGCAGAGATCCTTGCTCCTGTCCTGGAGCTTTATTAAATGCATGCACAGAGTAGAAGATGCATCAAATGGCTCACAACAGGACTCTGTGTGTACTGGAAACTACAGAAGATAACAAAAATGTTGGCATTCCTGATCACAAATACCAACCAACATTAGATGTGGAACAAGATACATCTGTTTGGCATAAGAAACCTTTGGCCTGCTAAAGGTTAAGGTATTCTTCCGAAAGCTTAACATGCAGCAGGAGAATAGGGAGTGTAATTAAATTTTCAATGGGAATAGACCTATAGTGACAATTTAAGATACTCTGTACTCAGTAACGATTACCGGGAACTGTGTGAGCATTTGGTTTTATGAAGGTAGCAGCCAAAGGCTTTAAAAGGATCGTGATCACACCAAGTTAGGTGATAACAAATGCAATGGGAAGCCCTGCCCCAAAGAGCTTACAGTCTTGGTCCTACTGACAAGGGCATTAGCCCAAATCCCTTATGAAATGAGGGCGATGGTGGTGGGAAGACCCATGGTGAGGCTCCTGCTGCAGACTGGTATCTGGTGCTTGGCTCAGGGATGGGAAAGAGTGCGGCTGAGAGATCCGTGTACAGGCAGGGGGTTGCTGTGCTTTGCCTCTGAAAGAGAAAGGGCCCATTTCACTCTCAGCACAGTTTCGACATTGCTCCCAGCTTTTCCTTCCACCTCTCCCTATAGAATCTCCTGCTTGGGTATCACTGTCTGAGGCAAGAGCTGCACTACAGTGTTGGGTCCTGCGCTAGAGCCTAGTTTATAGTCTTCACTGCCTGTACTTGTAGAAGGAGATGGAAGGGATGTTTCAGGAGATGCTGTGGGAGAGAAAAGAAACAGAATTAACATGGACTTGGATAATGTTCAATAGAGCAGCACCCAGATGAAATCACCAAACTATCCTGCAAACCAAATAGCAGTAGCTTGGGGGATGGGGTAGGGGGATCCATCCTGAATTCAGACATTTCCCATCATATTCTTCCTTCTTGGTTTTTGATGCGGCACAGGGTGGACTGCTAAGCATGTACCAACTCTTTTCCATATTTTGCACATGGGAAAATTCCCCCAACTGCTTTTCAGTCCTTCGTCTCCTTGGCAGAGGAGATCTTTACCTGCTGGCCGCTGTATTTCATTTACGGAACACATCTCTAATCAACCTTGCTGCAAAGCAGCTTCAAAAATACAAACCCAAAAACCTAAAATACATGGTACTAACATTTATATGTCTCAGAAATAGCAAATTTGCTGCAAGAGGTATAGGACTGTAACTGGCAGAAGGACACCGTGTGTGCCGGATATAGTGATTACATGGAAGCAGTTGTTAAATTACAACTCATGTTCTACTTTATTCTTTTTTAATCCATGTTTCATTTGCTCTTACAGTGGATAGATGCCTTAACCAATAGCCACTGCCTAGCAGCAGTGCCTGGAGAGGTTGAAGACGGTCTTGTATTCTGGTCATATTGTTCTGTTTGACAGCAACCAAGATGCTTTATGCAGGGAAACCCTCACCACTAATAACCATCTGTGCTGCTTTGTGGCATTTCCCAGTGCTGCCCATGTTCATAGAAACACACTGTCAGCAATCTTGATTGCTTTCTTTTTTAAACTTGTGATGTGTAGCAGCATTTCAAATCCCTCTGGATCGTGCTATCATGAAAATCTCAGCTTCTCTTTAGAAGCATGTAAAACAGTTGGCAAGGTGGGCCATTCAAGTGTCATGCTTAAGCATATAAATAAACTTAAAGGTATTTTTCTTAACTGCTTGTCTTATCCAGTCCCTTTGTTATGCTGGCACTAGTAGCATATCAATGGACACGTACGGTCTGGAGCAGTGTGAATCACAGAGCTCATGTTGCCTGGGAGGACATGTCCTGGCAGGTGTTCCAGGTTGAGGTTGGGAGGTCCTGACTGGTACTGGAGATCAATGGAGGTTCCTGCAGTGGAAATGGTAAAGACATCATTCTTTATATAGTTATGGAGAAGCCTGATGCTCTGGGCCGAACATCTTTTATTCAGATAATGTGGAAGACCTCTGTGGAGGTTAATGTCCTGGCTTGTCCTTGCTTCCTTCCTACTCTCTGTCCTCTTTGCTCTCAGCATTCTCAGTAGCAAGGGACAACCTCTGGCATGGCTAGGGTTTCAGCTAATAATACTCAACTGCACTGTTCATCTGTCTCTGTGTGTCCCCCAGTTACTGCTCTTATCAGGGTTTCCCAGAAAGTTACAACTTTTGCATATTGCTAAGAAAAAGCCTGTTGCCTTTTTACAGACTGCATCAGTTTGGTAGGGTGCCTAAAAGCCAAGTGTTCCACTGGTGTGAAGCACACAGAGTGCGCCCACTAACTGATCCTGAGTCAGATATTCAGAAACAGGCTGGAAAGAAAATGCTTGGGAATGAAGATGGAGTAAGAAGGGCCAATATTCAAGCTTCAATTCAACCTGAGCTTTCACTTCCTTCCTCCCAAAACCAAGTTCTCTCTACTGTATGTCCTCCAGAGAAGGACACAAACCCAGATATGAAGCCCTGTAAACGGCTTTGAAATAAGACAACTTTGCTGTCACTTCTCAGCAGGGTTCATACCTCCCAGCAGCATCTCCTGCAGCAGGCTGTCAATCCTGGCCACACCAAAGAGCTTCATGAACTGGACTTGTTCTATCATCTGCCAGGTGATGCTTTGCAGTGGGGGCAGCAGGAGGAGGATGTCGCTGAACCGGCCTCTGGAGTCGTACTGGCGGTCATTGATGTAGTCTTCCAGGTTGACTTGGACCTGGAAGCGCATGTTCTTCACCTTTGCGGGCTCACTCAGGCCTTTACAGTCTGGGAGGAGGAAAAACTAAGGTAATTGCTGGCCTATGCAACCAGAAAGCATTACTCTGTCAGTCAGGCAGGGGAAAAAGGATGAGATGACAGTGATCCTCTGACAATTATCTGTCAGAGTCTCCAAGTTTATCTGGCAGATTAACATTAGGCTGCCATTAATGTATATCTCACATGGAACAGGGAAACAGTAGGGGAAAATTGAGGGGAAAAAGTAGTTCAAGAGGAAATTGAGGTGAGACAGAAAGAAAATAAGATCTTGCTTCAGATGGGCACATCTGGCAACTGCCATTAGTGAAGAGGAAGGATTTAGAAGTTGAACCATATCTGTTCTTCCAAGGAAATGGCCTGGAATTGTCCCCTGAAAAGAGTCCCAAGTACTGAATCCATGCAGGTTTAGTGCCTATGTGGTGTAATTACACCCACTGCAGCATCAGATTCTTATCTCGATTTCCTGTCTTTGAGCTGCCAGATCTGTTTCTCATGCACCACTGGTCTAGCTTTGCTTAAGCAAGAATGTGCACTGTGGGTAGGGTGAAGTGCTGGGATTTACAGCTTTCCACTCTCCTGCTATCTAAAACTGAGGTTTCTGGCTTACTGGACCATTTTCTTCACTGTCTAAAAGAACCCACAAGCACCACATTTTCAGGATCATTGTGCCAAGAGATTGGGTAAAGTGGTTATCAAGTTAGTGTATGTCAGCATGTAACTCTATGGACATGCCTACTTGTTAGCATGAATTAATTTCTCTTCTGTAGAGCTTTGCACTTTTTCCTTTCAGATGTAATCCCAGCGCCTCACTGTCGCAGTGATCTAAAGCTCTGCTGAGATACCAATCAGCTGAGAAGGTAATTTGTCAAACTCATTTTGATCATACTACCCTTACTCAGGTTTACAGCAGACTGGCAAGCCAAAGTTCGTGATGTTAGTAAAACTCCCGCGTCTTGATTTCAAACCAGTGAACACAGCAAAAAAGAACTAATGGAAGTTACTCTTATTTCTCCATACTAATAGATGCCAAAGGCAAAAGAGCATTGCTCTGGACTTGGGGTTGTTTCCCCATCTTCTCCCAACTACAGGGCAATACATACTCAAGGGACTCCAAGAGGAGGCTGTGTGTGGTGCAGGCCTGTAGAAATAGGAATGTCTGGGGGGCACCTGGGCTGAGACAGAAACCCCTGTGTTTGTGGAATCATAATAGAGCAAAGGTTCAAAACAAGCTTTTGTTTGCCTCTGTGTGTTTCCCTGTTCCTCATCCTGTACGGATCATCCCTGCCCTTGGTTGGTCCTGGTTGCCAGCAAGATCCATTAACAGATATCCTTGATATTTCTGGGTACTCTGAACAGTCCAGCTGTCTGTGGCTTTTAATGCTGCCTTCTGAACTCTGATGGATGCTCCACACTGACGCTCAGTTGACTCACTTCACTTATGCATAATTCAGTATAGGCATATATGTCCTTAATAGTAATATCCTTCATTCCAGACTGATGGGCTTTCCTGAAGCCAAGCTACAGAAGGAGTAAAACTCCTTTAGGGTCTGCAGTCTTGCATAAGGGTCTGGCTGGAGTTAATACTTGCTAAATAGCAAAGTGTTCAGGAATAGGTAGCTTCTAGCATGTCCTTACTTCACTGCTAAGTATTGCTTATTACAGCAGAAACAAGGTGAAATGTAGAGCTGCTGCCAAAGGGTTTTCCTGGTTATTGGAGAGCCCCCAATGCCTCTTCAAGCCCCATGCTTGGCAGTCAGGAAGGAGGCTTACCTGGATCAAAGAAGATGATGGCTTTAAGGCAAGCATACTCATTGTCATCGATCTGGATGTCCCGCAAGGGCTTCACCAACTCATCCAAGATTCTGGTGGCCACACGAGCTATTTCCAGTTCTGGGCAGTGCATTGGGATGATGAAGTCATTCCCTGGGGAGACAAGAGAAATCCATTGTCACATTTCAACTCTATCTCTGCAGACACAATCACATCCAGAAGTTATCCTAATGCATGTTGCCATAGTCCCAGTGCCCATGTGCAGCAGATTTCCAGTGTGCAGCTTCATACTAAGATTCACAAGTAAGAAGCAAGCCATGGATCTTATCCTTCGGTCCTTCTTTACTTCATTTGCAGACATCATGCACCCACACTGTACTCAAAGCCTGCTCCACATTCTGCTCTGGTTTACCCTCTGTTATACCTAGCATCTGTTTGCAAGTGGTGTGGCATCTTTATTTTTGGCATCTGTTTTTTTAAACAAAGTTATCCTTCCCTCTTTTCTTTAATGTGTGGCTTTCCAGGCCAGTATTCTCATTTTCCCAAGAATAATCCTGCCTGTGTTTCTGGTGGCAGAGAGCTACATGGAAAGGAAATACCTATTTGCACTATAATTTTTAGTAGACCTTTCTGCGAAGTCTTTAAGCACCAATGCCCATAATACCCCATTGCTTGTGTCCTGGCAATTTCAGTTACAAAAAACAAGGCAACTCAGTTTGAGATGCCATTTAAATATGGGGGGGGAGGGGTTCTCATCCACAATTCCAAGGCAGTAAAGGAACAGTTGTAAAAGCCCCAGTGAATTTGCTTGCTCCTTTTTACACGTCTCCAGGGACATTCTCAAGCACTTCAGTCTCAAGGCAGATGAACAGACCCAGCAGTGCAGAGAGGATTGCAGGCAGGTTACTTGGCAATAACTCAATTGTATGAATTATGAAAGGAGTGTACTTCATTATATTACCTAACAACAGAAAATCAGTGTATGGTATGGAACGCTTGGCTACCCCGAGGAGCAGATGTTCCCCTGCGTGGGCTCTGAGCAAGGCAACCTGGAGGCGGCACAGAAGAAAGAAATGTACAGATAACGTACAATTAGGAGTAATTAGAAGTTATTAGTATATTATATTATTAGTATAGCTTCACTTTTCAGAAGTCCCACATTCATGGCAAACTAAATAAGGAGTTGTTTTCAACTGAAAGAACAAAGACAGGCTTGAATAATATGAATTCTTATGAAATAAATGGCTTTTATATGCAATTATCAGTTAATGATAAAAGGAAAATTAGTCTTTTTTGACTGGGTCCTTGTGCATACAGAAGTGATCAACTCATATTTTGGGGGACTTTGACTACTCGACTTATTTTTAACCAATCCCTAGTCCTTTGTTATTATTCCTCTCCTGATAGTTTATTGCTCTGCATAGGGTAATCTATACATCAGTGTCAGAGTCTCCCATTGAAAGGTCTGACAGGCAGCTCCTGTTGAAGGCAGTGGTTTGCAGGGAAGAGATGTTTGCATTGTACCTGGTCATCCAGTGGGAGCTCACAGAACGCTGGGATATATTTTGCCCATTCAACCAGCACCAGAAGCTGCTGTTTCATAGATTCACACACATCGTTGATGGTAGCCACTTTCTTCATGGCAATGTCCGTGCTATGCACTGGACTCAGCGATGAATACTGAAAGAGAAGTGACCCAGTTACACTGGAACCAGATTAGCGCTTTCTTGACATTCTTCATAGCAGTGGTTCATTGATAACGTGGAGAGCTCAGATTTCACCTCATCAGGTCACTGTTGAGATGTTTGCTGTAGCGATTGCACGCATATATGCTCAGGTATAGCGTCCAGCATACAGCCCATGGTGGAGCTTCCACGAGGTGGTGCTCGGTCCCAACAGACACCTCTCCCTCCTCCGCCTCCTTCCCCACTCTCCAGGCTGGCTCAGGACAAGATCTGATTGATATTCCCATTCCTAGCAGCAACCAGCAGCGCTGGTTCTCGGCGTTCCTTCCACCACTTGAGGCAGCCGAATGCATTACATGCATTGAGCCTTTCTCCCCTCCAAGTTGCTGTCGGGGACATGAATTACCCATTTCAATCTCTAAAGAGCTGCGTGGTGGGGAGAGGGTTAAAACAGTACTTTTTGAAAAGGAAGTGGGCGCATTGCTGCATGCAACATCTGGACCGTGTGTTTCAGTGGGGAAAGGATATTTGCATAAGAATTTAAAGGACGTTCAGGGTGAAATTTATTGTGGAACATGAAATGAGAAAACAATCAGCGTTAGCTGAAGCTCAGCAATTTCATTATCTTTATTTTTCTACCCAAAAACTGTTGCCCTACTAAAGAGACAAGAAAAGACATAATCAACCTTCTCAGGAACAATATGTTCTGAGCAGGATGGAGTGTGCAGTAAGCAGGGATAAACTGCTGTGTGAAATGCAATGAGGTTTTAGAGTACCACAGCAATTTAGGCTAGGGCAGAGGGGACTTGGGGTCTACAACATCTCTCAGCCCTCAGACTTTCAGCTTTGCATCTCACTTGCCAAAGGCTGCATCTGCTCCCTGCAGGACATGTTGTCTTGATAATGCACTGATGATTTTTACTGTCTGGTTTTGGCTGTCTCTAACGCATTTTCTTCCTTGTGGCTTTGTGCAAGAGCCATCCAAGGGCAGAAAAAGATCCGGTTCTGGCTGGTTTAGTGAGTCCGTAACCACGTATGGAATAGCTGAAGGCCATGTACTTGTTTGGAGGACTATCCCTGCATTTCCTACCTGCTGTGCCATGGCCTCTGCCTGAGTGAGCATGTTGATGGAGAGCGAGCTGTTGTCCTCGTAGCTGCTCCTGCGAATGCTGATTCTATCACGTTCATTCTGCACAGCTGAAATGAGAGCGAGCAGTGGCTGTGTTAGCAAGAAAATTCCCCACACAACCCATGGCTGCTGGAAGCTGTGGTCCCCAAACAGGAGTTGATGTGGCGTCAGTGTCTGCAAAAGCATCTGCTCTTGCTGGATGATGGAATAAGGTTAAGCAGGCCCCAGAAGAGGGAGAAAGGCCACCAGACAGGGAGGAGACAAAGCACAGAACCAACCTTGGGAGATAAAGCAGTTTGGTGGTCGGAGCAACCCTTAAGGGACGTTAGCATGTCCCACTGGGTTTGGTGTAGCTCAGGGGGGAGTTTGGGGATGCGACATCAATGATTTTCACTTGGCAATGCACCCTCACTGCTGGTGTCCTGGCCTCTGATACCCTCTTTGCCATGTCTGAATAGAGGACTCACCTCCTGAGCTCCCGGTACAGCAGGATGCTCTTGAGGTTGCATCTCATCTTACCACAGCACTGGAGAAAACCATTCTCTGATCCCACCTCAAAGCAGCCTTAATGTGTCCCCTGCCCCTGAGGTATTAAAGAACATCTCCACCAACTACAGTGTGCAGGAGCAATCACCTCATGAAGGAAGCTCCAAAGAAAAGAAGCTTAAAAACAACAATTCCCCTTAAAACTATCCCCTCAGCCTTGCCCATCAGGCTGCTTTCAATGAGCGTGCAACCCTGATGCATTGCTGGCACACAGTGGATGGAACAAACCAAAGCCAGGGTCTGGCTCCAGCTCCGCTGGCATCCTGTGCAAAACACTGCTGCAAATCAGCACTGGGTGTCCTGACTGTTCATAACAGTGATAAAACACACCTTGGACACACCACAATGACCAAGTGAACATCAGCCCTGGGCCTTTTGCAAATAGAAAGGTATGGCCATGTCATGGTGAATTGAATAAAAGAAACACACATTTTTTGAGACCCATTCCACCCTTTAAACCATCCTTTTCCCTGAAGGACAAGCTGCATCAACCTCATGCTCCATCACCCCTGCATGTTGAACATAAGGGATTTATCGCACTTTGACAGCTTATTTTTGCAAATCAAGCCCCAAAAGCCGATGACTCCGCTGCAGTCATGAAATAAAACAGTAGCAGAAAAAAAGTAGGATTAGTCCAACCTTGTTTTCAGTGCTAGTTTCTCCACCAACTGTTGTTGTACCCCTCCAGCAGCCAACAAAGCTATAGGGAGCTGGAGGACAGAACCTGAATGCAGACTCATCATTTTCCTGACATCTTATATGTCTTGCCTATATACAGGTTGGAAAGACAATCATCAGGTCCTTAAAGAAGAAAGAGCAGAAAGATGTGCCATGTGGCGATAATGCAGCTCATCCCCCCTTCTTCATACGGCAGTTCCAGGCTCCTTTCCCATTTATTTAGGGGGAATGACTCAGACATAGCTGTCAAATCATGACACACTCTGCTTTAACCCCTTGGATGTGAAACAGCACAGTTTTAACTCAAAAGTGGCCATTGGAGAAGATTTTTCCAGCAAACTTTTGTTTTTGCAGAGCCATCAAAACCTTTTCACCGTCCCTCTATTGTGACTTTTCCTGCTTGCATGGGGCAAGATTCTCTGATTGATTCTCCATGCAAAGGAGGATACATGCGCAGTGTTTCACACACAGGGTGGGAAGGTGGTTTTTTGTCAGCTCATGTCCAACCACTGATCTGTTTTCCTAATCAGCCTCTGATGAGAGGCCAACAAAAACAAAAGGCAGAAAACAAACAATAGGGACAAAAATCAATGCCTCCTGTTATCTGCAGCAGCACAGGGTCTAATTTCCAGGATTTGGCCTCAGCCTTGCTGTCAGTGGGGACCCATTCTCTTCTGAGCTGGTCCAGCCATCAAAGCCATTTTGCATGCCAGAGTCTGCCTTACCTGAATGGCTGCAAGGGGCTGGATGGATGCAAGACATGCATATTCCTGGAGTCTTTCCAGGTTATGTAGACACTATGTAGAGGCAATTACACATCAGTTTAGGGAAGAAACCCACTGCAGCCCTTGGAAGGCTATGAAACCTACCTTAGGCAAGAGTGTACGTTACCCTATGCATGGGGGGCTGGTGGAAAAGGCTGTTCACCCACCAGGGATCCCCCAGCACTCTAAAGGTGAAGGTGGTTATAGGACATAGTCTATGATTAACCTTCAGAATAGATTAAACCTTCACATCTTTTTTGGGACACCAGAAAGACAGCAGCAGCACCCAGCATTGAGTAGAAGCAAGCCTGTTCGAATCCATGTCATCACTGACATCCTTGGAAAGTCCCCACCTAACCTCCTATGCTTGGTTTCATATCAGATTCTTCCCCATGTAGCTGTTTAGGGGCAATAATGTTCTTTTTGCCTACTTAGAAGAAAAATTACAAATTTCGCCTTTTTGACTATGCTACACATCTTATTTTAGGTAAGTCCTATGAACCCAGGCAGACCTGGTCTTAGTCCCCCAGTGGCAGACGCCTTTAAGCAGCCTCAGCTTGTTTTTCCTTCTGGGTTCTTTTATATCACATATTTCAGTGCTTTACTCATGCTCTGATAAGCTCAGTTTTCAAGTGTAAGTGGATGGTACAGACCAACTTTCCCAAGGTGATTTGGGTGTTATCGCTGAAAGTACCCAAGATGTGATGGAATTAGATACAATGGAGTTAATGTTTTACCTGCCACAAAATTAATCTATTACTGTGTGGTAATTGTGTTGCTATACTTATTGTGCTTGTAAAAAGGAAGGGATAGGTCACTCCTGGTGATATGCCTCCTGGTGATACACCAGGTGATATGCCTGGTGATATGCCTCCTGGTGAGGCATCGGGAATGCTCGAGGGGTGTGCTGGCACTAAGGGTGCTCAGGCTCAGATGTGATCTTGGCTTTGCAGTCAATAACCTCCAGCAAACTTGCGGGAAGGATGAAAATCCCAGTGTTTCCCAGGGCTTATTGCCAGTATGTGCCTGTCAAAAGCTTTGCTCCTCCTTCTATTTCCTCTAATCCTATAATCCTCAAAGCACTCCAATTCCCAAGGCCAATAAACACCATCAAAGGCTGCTGCAGCCCCGCAAGAGGGGACGTCAGTAGGAGAAAGTCCCCACGATGCTGCTGATCACGGACAGTGTGACCCTGACCTTGACTTTCCTCTGGGACAAGGGGAGAGAGGACGAGGTGATGCCGCGTCTCCCTCCAGGGAATTGTCCATGGCTGAGGCATGTCCTGACTGTGGGAAGCAGATGGGAAAACAAACATTTTCTCCATCTAATGTTGAGGAGCCATCGGAAGGGTTTCGTTATTGAGGGCAAGTCAAGGTCCTTTTTGCCATGAGCATGGATGGCCCTTTTTGCCATCAAGGATGCTGGCAGCCGTCAGGCTGCAGAGCGCGCATGGCGGCTCTTGAGCAAACAGCGGTGTGTTTGTGGGATTGCAACAAACCCTTGTTTCTGAAACATTTTGTCCTCTCTGCCTTGCGACATCGGTACAAAACCTGTGAGGAGGAAGCTCCAGGGAGCCAACAAATATGGGCAAAGGCATTGATTGGAAGAGAACAGCAGCAAACCAGTAACTTTCCACAGCAAGCGCAGAGGTTAAAGCCCTGCCTACATGGGAATTACTGTTTCTATTATTATTCCACTAAAAACATCCTCATTTAACACCAGCGAAGTCGGAAATGTGTTAATAAATAGCACAAAGAGAAAGCAGGAGGAGGCAAGTGCCCCAGCATGG
The DNA here is from genome assembly GCA_009867235.2 of Psittacus erithacus. Classification (NCBI taxonomy): domain Eukaryota; kingdom Metazoa; phylum Chordata; class Aves; order Psittaciformes; family Psittacidae; genus Psittacus; species Psittacus erithacus. The sequence goes on from WYDI02157314.1 coordinate 13,373, forward strand.
TGCTGGCATCCAGTACTCACAGTGTTCCTGTCTATAAATCCGTAGATTTACTCCTGCCGCCTGGTTAATTTATATGCACAAATGATTTCTTTTTCCCCCAGCTACCTCTGATTTTGTAGGTGTGGTTTATTTTATTTGCAAATAAATCCCAGTGGTACATGTACATTTAATGCTTTCGCGGGCTTTTGGCTCAATTTATGACTAACACAAAGTACGGAAGGTCCTTTATCTGTTTCATTCATCTTTGCAATAAACTGCAGTCCCATCCTTCTGAATGCTGGCAGGAGATGTGCAAATAAAAGGTATGAAACAAGATAGAGGTTCTGTGATACCCTAATAAAACTGTCCTATAAACCTGCCCAATTTAAATATAAATTAAAAAATAGCCTCAAATCCTCCTGCTATATTGTGTCTGTAAATGGTACAGTAATTCTTTTTACTTCTGCATTAAACCCAGAAAGCCCATGCACACTCATAAATTACATTAGAGGGGATGAAAGGTTAAATATTAACCCTTAGTTTTCATCAGCAAACTGGGCCCTGACAGTGCAATGTTGGCATTTCAAAAGGCCTCCAGGTTTTCTGCTACTCAACTCTACGCAAGGAGATGACCTGGCTCACTTGAAACGTCACACCCTGCTAATTTACTCAAGGTTAAACACGATCTCTGCAAGAAGCTAAAAATAGTAGCCTGCTGTTTAATTTGAATGTTTAAGTATCTGGTCCACTCCTCATCCAATGACGCTGTAGTGACTAAAAACCTGTCTGGTAATATTGTGCAAAACAATAGAAATCGAACCTTCTCCTGTGCAAAGAGAGCAAATATGAGAGAACAGAGAGAAAATTTCCAAAAGACCCAGACCCCACTAAGCTGGAGTCCCATTCTTAACCACAAATGATGAGTAAATGAGCAAATCTCCTATACAAATCTTGAATCCAGATCATAGTGGCATTTCAGGGGTGATGAAGAGCTTTGTGTTCAAGCAAACCTTTTCCTCTGTCCTCATCACAAATTTAATGATTATTTACTTGTAGTTGTTAAAGTGAATTATTGATACCAAAAATGTAATTGGGATGGGAGTGTTCCCAAATTAGCTAATTTCTAGGAAATTTGGGAACTGGGCTTTCCACAAGACTGAAATTCTGGTCCTTTTGTGCTCCTCACTGGCACCAATGCAACCTGGATCCCACCTCAGTTTGCAAGCCTGGAGGCATAGTCCTCATGTGGGACAGTCCTGGTCCTTTCCAAAAGCAGGACCAAATTGAGAGTGTACAAACAAGACAGCCTAAATGACCCTACTGATGCTTTCCTCAACAAGACCTGCCCAGTTGCTTTAAACCCATTTTGAACCTACAGGCTGACTGCACTGTGCTCCCAAGATCAGCTCATGTTAAGACCCTCACACAGACCATGCTGCCCTTACAGTCAGCCAGTTTAAAGCTAGCACATGTGTTTGTATCGTACTGCTTTTTATTTGCGGGAATTTTCCTTCTACCAGGCTGTGTAACATAGCTCCTCACCATTTCTTACCTGCTAGATTTGTTTCCAAAACAGGAAAAAAAAATCAAAAAAAAAAGAAAAGAAAGATCCAAATGTGTCACATCATGCCTTACGACACAGGAAGATTGGAAAAAAGTAACACTCTGGGACCAAAATTCCAGTTTATCAGTCAGTTTTGCTGGGGAACAGCAAGTTTCCAGTATTGCACATACACCCATTCAGCAGTAGGTCAGTGGCAGTGGGGAGCATATGAGGGTGACACAACCCTGCTCACCCCACCCCAGGTGTATGGTCACACACACAGGCTGGGAAAAGGATCATTTCCAGCTTCTTTCCCTCTGCTGTGAATAAACAATGCTATTACCACACCCTGGAAAGTCTGATTGCTATTATATGGGCTGGCTGGAAAGCGGTGCTAGAGAAAGAGTGCTGAATCCTTGCGTGCCAGTGCTGGGTCAATGGCTTATGTGCTGGGCAAGTGCGGATGTCCCAGCTGTGGTCCCCCAACATGAGTTGGTGTATTTGTATCCACCTAATACTGCTCTACCCCAAGACACATCTTCTTTTTTTCCTTAATACTTCGCAATGCTGTTTAATATTAATCTAGAACCACCCTAAAGCAAATATCTGTGTTCTTTTTGAGCACACAGTTGTGCAAGAAAGTTTCTTTCACAGTCGTGCACATGTGCTTTGGATATAGCTCTGGCCAGCCAAGCTAATTTCTGCAAAGCAGTTGCTCAAGGTGCTTTAAAATCTTCCTTACCAGACACATGAGCAGTTTGTGAGCGCACAACCTGGCTGCGCACTCATAAAACGTTTCAAAGAATGTGACTATGTGGAACTTGAGGTGAGTCATCTTCCATCTAGTGCAATCAATAATGAAGGCAGGAGCCAAGCGTTTATAATGTTTACCATAAAAACAATAAAAATCATGCTTCAAATCAGCTCAAAGAATGGGTCTGATAACCAGGTTTCAGCCTTCCCAAGCTGTGGAGCTTTGTGTATTGGCAGTTGGCTTTGTCCCCATCTGGAACTGACCAGATCAGCCTTGATCTGATCTTTTTTAATATGAGGGCTGGATTTTTTTCTATCAATCATCTGTTCTATTTACTCCATTTCTTCTCAACTAAAGCAGCAGGCATTTTTGCTATGTCCATGACTTATGCCAGATTGCAAGCCACCTTGTTCTCCAGGAAAACATATGGTCAGAATGTTGGGAAGATTTTTTTCATCACTGGTGAAATCTTATGAATTATCAGAAATTAGTGAAAAATTTCCCCTTGGTTTCAGTGGGACCATGACTTCACCCCTTGGGTGGAATGGAATGGAATGAAACTCTTAAGTTCCTTTCCATTTCCCTCATCTTTTAGATGTCAGTGGGTTGGAAAACAGAACCCTGTTGGAAAACAGAAGGGTGAAGAGTGCTGAAGCTATCATCCTGCACACCAGGGGGATGTACCATCTGTGGTGGGTTGGGTCCCCACTTTGCTATCAGTGTACAAACGCAATCTCTGCCCAGAAAGCTTGGAGTAAATAAAACAGTATTATCCATGCTCTCCCATCATGCACTCTCTGAATGAGCACAGATCAGAAACGCTGATAGGTCCCATATTTTCCCCAGGATGCTGGCTCGAGGGAGGTAAGGCGTAGGTTAATAGAGGTGGTTTTTCTCTTGCTTAGGATTAGGCACTGTAACACCTGGTATTTCCTTTAGTGCATCGGAAGGGCACTTCCTGATAGTCACTGATACCCAAACGCTCTACAATGAACCACCTCCTTCTTAATACAGCCAATGTGAAGCGCAACAAAAGGCATCTGTCAGTATTGGATTGGTCCTTCAGTACTGGTGCTAACAATGGCGCTATAGTTCTGCAATAGCTGCCATGAGGACAACATTACTAAAGGCTTTGACTCTGACTCAGGACCCAGCTCAGAGGACATGGGAGTCAGACACCTCTGGAAGTGCTGCCTGTGAGCCCTGTCCCATGGAAGAGCAGAGCAGCTCTCATATTCGTATGGGAATATGTATTCCCATCGCATTCTGGCTAGCCCTTGGCCAATGGGTTGCACCAAGCTATGTGAGCTTCAGCCAAGTCAACCACCAAACCCACTCTGCAGTAGTCAACTGTTGGCATTTATGAGACTGAGTGTGGCAGGTTCATACTCAGATTGTCACAGCTAGCAGGTGTGTAGCAAGGAAATTTCTGTTGTGAAAAACTTAGAGACCAAATAAACCCTGAGGAAGCCCATCCCTTTGCAAGCATGATAATATCCCAGGGAGACCAGCCTCCCAGGATGGGTGAATACCATCACAAAGCTCTCATTGAAACTGCCATCTGAAAGAGAGAAAATGGGTCTTTTAGAGACAGTAAGAAGAAGTCTCTCACTGTGACACACGAGCATCATCTTTCTGGGCCAGGGCTGCCATGGTTCTCCACCATGCTCTGCAGTGGGAGTAGGGCCAGAGACAGCAGAAGGCAGATTTAGAATGTCTCTTTATCCGTACCTTCTTTCTTCATGCCAGCTCTGAAACACTTCTTCAGCCTGCAGTACCGGCACTGGTTCCTCTTGTCTTTGTCTATCACACACTGTCTGCTGAACCTGAGAGGAGATGAGAAGTAAACCATGGACCAACTAGCCTGGTATCTGCAACCCACTCACCCTGAGCAGCCTCAGTAAGAAACACAGTCCCGGACCTCACCAAACTATGCACTGGTTGAACATAGAGAAGGTTTGCGAGAAACGGATTGAATCAGTGTTGTCCTGGCCCACTTCCTCATCTTCCCCACTGTCACTCCTTCCAGCTGGGAGCACAGCAATTTCAGACCACCCACCTAGCAAGGACTGGGATGGGTTTGGCTGTGAATGTGTGAATGTGACTTAAGTTGTGCTGGAGTAGGAAATCCATCGCCCACTTCCACACAGTTTTTGGGTGTTTGGCACCAGGGGTTGTTTGATCCCAGTTGTTAACATTGTCCTGCTTTGTACAGAACATCACATTATGGGCCACAAGCACTTTTTGTGTCTGCAGCTTAGTTTTTAGGCACATGGCTTCCTAATTCCTATTAATTTCAATGTAGGATTTCGGAACCTATGCGCTTTCAAGGTAGATTTGGCAGCTTTTTCCATGGTGGGTGAAATGATGGAAGAGGAATCTACCACACAGAGAAAAGATGACGTTGGTTTCTCTGAGACCATCATCAGGTTGTAAAAGCTGAGGCACTTTCTCAGACTTGTAAACAGCCAAAGGTACAAAGACCCAAATGCTTTCCAAGGAATTCATGTCTCCAATAAACAGCAGAGCTCTGAGCTGGGCTAAGTACAGCGCTGCTCACCAAATAAGGATGTGCAGACAAATGAGCACTTGCCATTTGCTTGGCTTCAGTGCTGTGGATCTTCCCTGAGCTGCCAAATATCACAGAAATTCATGGATTCCTGGGGAAGGGCAACAGCTCCATCCCAGGAGAGTAAGAGCTGAGATTTCAAAGAAATCAGTACTAGTTATTGCCTTGTCCTGCAGGGATGGTTCCTGGGATGGGTACCATGCGTGTGAACACTGCTGTCACCCCAGGGTGTCTCATGGCTGGAGTGATAAGGAGCCCAGGAACATTTTGAACAGAGAGGGTGACTCACACTGCAAGAATCTGAAACGCCCTTAAAGGAGGAAGAACTTTGGAAAAGAAAGAAAATTTCCAGGTTTTAATTAGAGATGAAGGGCTTCAGTGTATTCACTTTTTCCCTCCCCCCTTCCTTCTGTGCTAAAATAAACACCATTTTTCTAAGGTCAACCAAGATAGCTGTATTATAATTTATAGCCTCCTCCTGGAAAAGAAATGCTCTCAAATGCATACCGAAGTGGACGTGAATCATCACTTATCCATGCTTAGTTCTCAGAAAGATTGTAAAATCATCAGTGATACATCAGCGTATAATAGTTCAATGTATTTGAGAACGAAAGTGGAGCTGTAGGAGAGATGAAGCCTTTGTTGGTGACAGGCTCTTAGGTGCTTGTTGCTCTTTACTGGGAAAATCTAGAAAGGCAGTGTTTGAGATGAAATCTCTGGAGATTTGGTCCTTTGCTGCCTTGTTTTTCCCTTGTTTGGCTGTGTTGAGGTGTCACTTCACACCCAGAATCCCTACTTACGTACTATATATATTGGTCAGACCTCAGAACTATAAGTTTCCCTCGATTTACACCATAGGGAAAGCTGTGGCAGTAAGCTCAACAAATGAACTCAGAAACTCAGTGCCACAAAAGGTGTCAGGGTCCAAGATGAGATAGGACACAATTTACACCTTAGCTCCCTGTCCTCCAGCCATAAACTAGACTGCAGTATTACTGTTAGCATTCACAGCATGGTAATTGCGCATTTGTGATACAGGTCACATTATACAACCTGATCTTCAACCTGTATAATTTAAAGCATCAATAAATTGCATTTATTTCTTGTGAAGAGGGAAGGCACCTGCAGGAATAGACGTGGTTCTTGCGGACACTCCTCCTGAAGAAGCCTTTGCAGCCATCACAGCTGGATGCCCCATAGTGTTTGCCAGTTGCCCGATCACCGCAGATGGAGCACAGGGAGCTGATGCTGTTCGCGAGCAGGTTGGTATTTGTTGGCTCATTTGTAATGGTTTCTGTGGGCAGACAACAGGGGCCATTAGACCTCTCTGTGATGGAAACCAGAGTCAGATGAGAGCAAGTTGCTTTATTCAAGCAAAGCACGCACTGAGCCAGCCCCACACACGTGTGCACGCACCGTATGCATTGCTAGTAAAGCCTCCAGATTGAGGGTGATGCTCTTCTCAATCTCAACTGAGAGTAAACCAGTTGCTTTGCTTCTGCTATTAGTTCTTTCTTTTACTTCAGCAAACAGAGAGATCTCAAGCTGCATAACCCAACATGCTCATGCTAATTTAACATTTACCACTGCTTTTGTTGACAAAAACAGAGAAACCTTACCCGGATTTGAGATATATGCTTTTGAGGGATGGGGAGCCACCTCCTCAGTCAGACATGTGAAAAACATAGTTCAAAGCTGGTGCCCACAGAAGGCAATGAAAAGAACATCATTAACTTGAATAAACGGGAAGCAGAGAAGAGACAGAAGGGGCAGGACAGATGAAATACTTTATGCGCTTTGTGTACATGACAGAGGTGTTGGAAGTAAAAGGCTGCTCTTGAAAGATCCTTTACAGCTGGAAGACAGAGACAGCAGCTCACACAGGGACCACTTGGGTTCTCCTAAGTATGGTTCCTGCTCTGAATTGCCCTCTGAAGGGGCCCATTGCTTTACACAGCAAAGCAATATAGGGGTGCAGGAAGATTGACCTTCTAAATTAGGGACCTAAAATTAGGTAATATGAATGCCCTCTGTCCTGTCCCCCGTTTGCACCCTCTCATTTGGGGCAGGAATAGCTCTGCCCTTGCCTGGTCTGAGCTGTGTGTATACATTGCTGAAAACTCGCCTTTAAACTTCTCCCTTGGTCTTAACCACCAGACTCGCTGCCCTCTTAATCCTCCTAATTTGAGGCAGGGTTTGGGGAAGGAAAAATAAAGGAGATGCTTGAGGAGAAGCAGATGACAGTGTTTACATCTCTTCAAGAGCAGGAATGTTTGTGGAGTCCGTCCTGACCTGGGCACTCACTGCAGAATGGCTTTATGAATTTATCACACCTCTGGGAGCATGTTCTTTGCTCCAGGGGAGCAGATCTTGTGCTACAGTGACCTCAGAAAAGTCTCTGGGACAAGACACATCCTGCCTCGCGGAAGGGACAGACAGTGATGAGGAAAGCTCAGCTGCTTTGGGATTAAGCAATGAGAAATCCTAGAGAAAATTACTCAAAGGGGAGGAATTGGCATCTGATCTGGACAGTCTAGAGAGATCTTTCTAATGCATAATGCATAAAAATAGCTCTGGGTAATCCGCACAGAACTTGTATATATACAGAGAGAAGTGCTATTTCTGTGTATGAATACACATCAAAAATTCATAGTGAAAATATTTGCTGTGCAATGAAAATTGCAATCAAAAGCCAAAGAAAGCTGTAGCTTTTCAAAAACTGGAAAGGTTTTAGCTAAGACTAAGATATTTTTAGCTAAGACTTCACAAACAAAGGTCAGACTTCCTTTTCCACACACCCCCCCAAGCCCCTTTTGATCTATATTTCACCTTCTAAAATACTGATGAATAAATATTTAGGTTTTAGCAATTTGGAAGCAATGTGACAAGAAAAAATGGCAGCATTGAAATCATCCTTTGGTCATAATGACAGGAATTGAGTTTTACCTGTTCCCAAAATCCATGCAAGACTCTCCCAGATCTGACATTTGTCAGCAAGTGGCACATCGACCCTTTGAAAACATTGTTTGTGTCAGAGGTCCCTAATGGTAATTTACATTGATTTCTGGGGGGTTTTTTTACAATAATCATTCAATTTTGGTCTATATACCTCAGTATTAGAGTTGTACTAGAATGTTCCTTCAACAACAACTGCAACTTTAAACACTTGTGCATCTGTTTCTCCATTTATTTATTCTTTGAAGGAACATGTTCACCGCAAACAAAGGCACTGAACGTGCTGGATTCCATTTAAAAAATTCTACAACAAATAAACATAAGGAGGCCGATTTTCTCTTCTCTCTCTACTGATTCAGAGGAATAAGTCCAAGACCATACAGTTTGGATCTCCAATGGGCCCTTCATCCTTCACATGGGTCCAGACTACAGAATGTTCCTGGTGCTGGAATGCATTTACTCACTAAAGAAGTCTACCTCCCCTCATGCTAGTAGGATATGCAAAGAGCTGCTTGCTGATATAAGCGAGAAATTAATAATCTGGCCTTCAAGTTATTGCTGGAGAAAAAACCATTATAACTGGGCGTGTGAGGAGCCATGGAAGTTAGCAAATCACTTTTTGCCCTTACTTGTACTCATGAAAACACAAAGAAACCCATGGGCTGCAGCTTAGTTGAATGGCAGATACATAGCTAAAAGTTCAGTCCCTGTTAGGTAGTCATGTACCCTTTTCAGCTTAAACATGAACAGAGGAAAACCAGGATCCCTGTCAGCACAGTTGCTTGCTATGAAACCAGCTAAAAAACCCCTGTAGACCACTTCCTTTAGAGCTGACACAAGGCTCAGGGCTTCATTAACATATTGTGTCTCTCTAGAGGGATTGCTACATGAGCGCATCACCACACTGAGATGGGATCTGAACAAAGTCCAAATGGCTCACAACTGAAATAAGCTCACAACTGTCCTCACCACCCTGGAGGGAGATGCTCCAAGGCACGTGCTGGTTATAGCTAATCATCTCTATGGTATAACAGAACAGTTCATAAGCCATGCCACTGTGCCTCTGAAATTTCTCCAGGAGAGATTATGATGTTTTCCAAGAAGAAACCATAACTCATCTTGACATTGCATGGGTTTCATGGTTTTGGCCAGACTCCTCACCAGACATTGTCCTGGATAATCACTGATAGAAAAATCTGAAGTCTAAACCATCTTTTGTAAGTTGCATATAAGCAGCCTTCAGTCAGACCCAATTCAGACCATGAAAAAGCCATCACAGATCTTTTTGACAATGCCATACCATCTCTCAAGCTGCACACATGCCTGAGAGGAGCTATGATCCTGCTGGCTGGCTTCTTGGTCATTGTTACCATAGGATTTGTGGACAATAAATCAAAACTATGGTTTATATCTCAAAACCTTCCCTCCCTTTTATTTGCTAAAACTTATGTAGAAGTCAATATGACCTGCTCATTACCAGGGCATCAGTGCTTGCCTCCAGGCAGTCCTACATTTGTGTCCACAGGTTTTGCAATGCCAACTTAGTATTGATTAGAGTGTCCCAGTAGCTTACCAGCTTTGGGGTCAACCAAGCTTGCAATCAAAGTGCATACAAATTTTTGGTACCCACTGCCTCTGCATGTAAGTCATTACCTAACCAGGGCTGAAGTGAAGACACCAAGTTTTACAGTGATAGGAGATGACAGTGAGGATGGTCTTAACGAGGATGCTTACCTGACCTCACTGCTGCTTTTTCTTTTAGCTATGTTACTGTCTACATCTCTTCCAGATGCACACTCTATAAGAGAATGTCCTGGGTTCAGCAGTATCTTGCCGTACTTTCCAGAATGGCTTTTGCTTTTATCTGCCTAGAAATCCAAGCTAGTCTTGGTGCACACAATTTGCAGCTGACAAATCCCCCAGTTACATGTACTGGGCTAGAATGTAAAGAGATCATAAATGTGGGTTTAGGGCATGTACACGCAGTCTAACTTGGTGGCCAAAACCAGCATTGTGAAACCTGTGTATACAAATGTAGGGCAGGATGGGGACTAGCACTGATGCCCTGGCCATCTGCAGGTCACTCTGCTTTCTACATCAGCTTTTAGCAAATAAAGGGGGATTTTCGAGATATAAATCCTAGCTTTGATTTGTTCACAAATCCTATAGTAACAATGACCAAGAGGCCAGCCAGAAGGGTCATAGCCCCTCACAAGCATGCGTGTAGTTTGAGGGATGGTCAGGCGCTGTCAAAAGATCTTTGATGGCTTTTTCATGGTCTGAATTGGGTCTGACTGCAGCAGGGCTGAGAAAGGTGTTTCTTTAACCTTGTGCCAAAGCCTCAAGAATCAGTGTGGTGTTTGAGTGCTGAGATAGGAAAATGAGCGTCATCATGGGGTAAAGTGTTCGCTGACACTCGACTAAAGAATTAGTGCAATATTTCAATAATGCTTCGTATCTTAAGCAAAATGACAACTCTGACAAGAGCGTGAGGAAATGGGTATTAACAGCACTTAAAAACCCACTGAGAATATGGCATCTAATGCCAGCCAAGGTAAAGGAAACAAGTTTGTACAGAAAGGGAAAATTTCTGCAGTTACAACACATATTTTATAAAGACAGGATCAGCATTGATTTTTGTTCATTTCCTCTTGACATTTTCTCTATTTAAAACAGACCATTTTTTGTACTCTTCCTCCAATCCCATAATGGATTCTATTCTTTATTTTGAATTAGTCTCAAAATATTTGGCAAATTATGACCTGCTTAAAGGTGAAAAGCCCAAACTATATATGTAGCCAAATCTCAAAATTCTAGCAGCTTCCTGAATCTTAAAGCTTATCACCAGAAATGCTCTCCATCATTAATCAGCATAAAATTTTGATGAAATAGTATCCCAAAGAAGGAAAGAGTTGGTTTTAAGAAATCTTGACCTTTTTTGAAAAGATTCTAATTTTTACTTTTAAAACTCTTCAGAATGAAAGAAACAGTTGTGAATCCATTAAAATAAAGATTATGCACCTTCCTGATCACGTTTATAAAGGGCAAAGCTGCCATTAGATATAATAGGGGAAATAATACAGAGGAATCTTGCATATTGTGAAAGACACAGGTTGAAACAAACCTGTACATTTGTTAAAAATACCTAAAAAAATACTATTTCTTAATTCTAACATTTTAAAAAAATATTTGTGAAACTGCAAAGTATCTGTGTGAATTTGAGTTACCTGTGGCAAATGAACTTGGCTGGTTAGCAATGTATTTCCATGCTTGGACATTCAGGTCTTTTTTGAAGTTATATTTACAAACTGCAGAAAAGGACACTTACCTAAGACAAACAAGCTACTTTCAAAACAGCTAGGTTCTGAGAGAATTGGTTACTCATTAACAGCTAGACAAATAACACAATACTGAGGTAGATAAACTTCAGAAAAGAATCAACCTGTCAGTTCCACGGCATGAAACAACAGGGAGGCCCAGATGGGATTTGGTAGTTAATTTGCAAAATTATACTGAATTTTGGGGAGATTTGTGCCATTCTAAAAAGTAAAAAAAAAATATCCCTTTGTTCAGCAGCAAGTGACAAAGAGAAACATCTGTGTTAAACAACATTTCTGGAGCAGGATGGCAAATGGAAACCTTTCTTCGAGAATAAGAAACATGATCCAGTCTATCTGGAGCTGTCAGAAAAACAATACACCGAAAATCCTTCTTTTGGGGACAGCAAGTTTTTCTGGAAGTCAACTTTAAATTCGGATTCCCTTGGGCCTTCTAACTTTACTTGCTTCCTGACATTCCTGCATGACCCACAATAATAAACCTAATCATTTTACATTATAGATAATAACCTCACTGAAAATCTGATTTATTTTGATGACACAGCTAATGAGCAAATGTGAGACCCTGAAAATCCCATCTTAATTTAACTCAGATTCTTAACAAATTAAATGAAATGCTGCCAAATTCTCCAAAGGCATTGCTAACATTGGAATCTCGTTTGTCTACATGATTGGTTTCATGCTATATGACTGAATGTCCTTTATTTTTCACAAAATGAACCATTAATTTCATAGAACAGTGTTGTCAGAGTACTTCTGACTATTCAAAACCTAAATATCACACATGCTTTATTTCTGTGAACATGCTTTATTTCTGTGAATAAAGCAGAAGTCTCTTCATAGAATCACTCACGCCTCGCACCCCACTTCTTTGCGTGCTGTGCAGGCTTTTAGACCACATTGGTAGCCAGTAAAATAAATAAGACAAGTTACATTTGGATATTGCCTCTCAATCTAAGCACCTAGGAACAACTTAGGACACACGGTGTATTGCCTGAGTAACAGACAAATTCCATTTGAGACAGCATTTTTCCAAGGATTAAATATGAGCCTAAGTCATATATAGCAATGAAACAAACATTTTAAGTAAAAAATATTGGTAATAACTCCTCTCAGATGTCTTATGGGAGCAAACCTATGGCATGCCATGAAGAGCTCTACCAACTGTTGCAATACCTTGTGGGCCCTTCGGGACGTGACTCTCAGCCCACCAAGGAAAAGAATAATTCAAAATGGGACTGGCAAGTGAAAGGGTCCCCTTTCAGCCCAAATGTAACTGCAGATGTAGCAGAAGTTGACAAGTCAGCTGCTTAAATATTATCCCTTTCACCCTTTGCCCCACACCTCCTACCTGCCTTTCCTAGGTGCTCAGCTTTATAACAAAGGTAGTGGAGGTTGTTCAAGAGAAAGCGAAAAGAAAACTTACCCGTACTACTGGGGAGCATCCGAAGGCTGTCAAATTCCAGCATGGTATAAGAGGAGTCCAAGGAGTCAACGTAATCTGGCATATCCATGTCCATGATGGGCTGACAAAGCTTCATTATTACTTGTCAACAGCAAGCGAAGCAGCAAAAAACAGCCCGACTGTCAATCACGGTCAAGATTTCCTCTGCAAAGGGACACCCCAGCCCTCGCAATGACAAATCATTACCCAGCTCTGCCCGCAGTCTCCTCCCCGTGCCAGGAGACAAGGGATGAAGCCGTTCCCTCTTGCGCTTACAGTCCCCTCCCTTCCCGGGGTGCATCTGTGCTCTCTCAGTCCTGATAACACGATAGAGATAAGGCCTAGACTCAAGCGACTTGGATTGCATCTTTGGGTCAATACAGCCTGTTTTATGGCTATTCCTGCACAAACATTTTGAGAAGGGTTGCAAGAGGCGTTTGCACACATGCGCTGTTCTTCCAGGGCAAAGCAGTGGTCACGTCAAATAATACCTGTGCCAATGTCACCTTGCTCAGCTACCAGGCCTTGGGAAAAGACCAAATGATGGCACTTGCAACTGGTGAAGACAATGAGTCAGTGTCACAGCTGGCTGAAGAGCATCAAGACTGAAAACCCAAGACATAGCTGTGAGACACCAAAGGTGCTTCACATCAGTTCACACCTTGAGCTACTATTAGAGGGTAAAAATCAGTCTTCATTACAGCCACACAGGCAGATAGGAGGTGACTTATGCCACCCACCACCCACTGTCCCTGTCACCTGTGTCTTCTCCTTCCTGACTCCAAGCAGCCCCAATCTCCCAGATTTCCCATTGAGAAAGGGTTCTGTTTTGGTAGTGAGATGTTAGGGCAGAAGGTTTCAAGCTATGGCAAAGGCTGGAAAATGGAAAAGACTGGAAGGAATCAGGCAGACTCTGTTGCAGATGTGTGGTGTTGCATTTCATGTTGACCCATGCCTGGCTTTTCTGGAAAAGGCCTGTATTATGGAAATACAATTCCAACTTTTACCCACAGGACTCTGGTGGTTTTCTTTTTAATTTACTGAATTTTGCACAGTTCTGTCCTTGTTAGGACTCATGAGCTGTACTGCAAAAGACTGGAAATAAAACACGGCCATGCAAAGTGATACAGCTTGAAGTTCTTGGCTTATTCCTGGTTTCATCTTTCACATGCCTTCCCTGACATTACAGTTCCCTCTCCAGTGACGTTGGTTTGTGTCAGAGGGTCTTTCCTTTCCATGAGCTGTTCTGAGAGATCCAGTTCAACATCCTGTTGAATCTGGAGGAAAAGAAGAGTCTTGAGAAATAAGGAGAAGTGTTGCCAGAAAAGGAGCTTTGGCCAAAAGAAGAGGATTGCCAGACTGCCTGAACTCTCGCTGAACTGAGAAGTTGGGCGGCCCCATGTATCCTAGCAGTCTTCAAACAGCATGAAATATGCCAAAACCGAGTTTTAAAATGTCTTGGATATATTCATTTTTCTTTCATCCCCATTTGATTTCTTTTTTTTAATAGATTTTTTCCATATCCTGGGGACTTACAGTGGATATTGCAATGGGTTAACTCTAGGTAGGCTTTTATCCTGTACAGATTAGGTAAAGGAACACTTTATTTTCTTATCATTTCTGAGGCATAAAATGATTTCATGTGCCATAGATATCTTTTTTCCTTCTTTCCTTTTTTTAAGAACATGTTGCAACTAGTGGTGCACAAATGACTCCTTGGTTAGATAAGATGTTATTTTTTTATCCTTGGACTATGTCCCTAGGCTTTTGGTAATGCCAGCATCAGCTAAGTTAGTATCTGATTAGTCGTTCTTGCCTCTTACTCAATGTCAGTCCTGATTATGCCTATTAATCTGGAGCATTATTTTTAACTGAACTATAGGCAAAATCCCACCTGATTCTCAGCACTCCTTGACTATCACAGCTAAGTCTTCTCCCTTCCTACAGTCCCAGGGAAGTTTGTATGGTTTCTTACCTTGAAAATATTGGCATTCACCATGCTTTCGGGCAGCTGTGATCCAGAGAGAAGAAATCTGTGCTCCTGAACTGATACCATTGGCTTTAGAGATCCTTCAATGTTCTTGATCTCTCAGTCCAAAGTGAAGATTAAGGTTTTTTTCCAAAGAAAGCTGGGCAATGAGGATGAGCTTGGACAATTTTCTTTCTGGAAATGAGAAAAGGGCATTGGGAATGAGAAAAGGGTATTGAGAATGACAAAAGGTTATAGAGCAAATTTTGTGGTTCAAAACCAGATATCAGCATCCCACCCATACTGATAATCAGGACTGACTTGTTAGGGAAGGTGGTGTTGAGTGGTTCTATGCAGCATCTCTATCTATTTCAAACAGATGTCAGTGCCCTGTTCCAAACTATTCCAGCACAAAAGCAGCCATGAAGAATACCAAAAGTTTACTGAGGATGGAACAGTTTCTGCTTTTGCATCTCCCGGCTTTCTTACATCACTTTCTGAGTCACAGCTGCAACTCAGCTGTGATCAATTCAAGGCTGGGACTGAGTATTATTGACATTATGAGAAGTCTAGCCCGCTTTTAGGTGTCCTAACATCTGCTCAACACTGTTCATTATCACAATGAAGCAGACACCTGTCCCAGCCAAGAGCCAGAAATCTCTAAGCTGTTTTCATCACCTTGTGTGAGTGAATTGCATACAGAGATAACACCATTTCTTGCAAAACAGCTTGTTGGTTTTCCAGTGAGTGGGCAGGACTGGGGGTGTCTGTCCTTCCTTTGGGTGTTTGGGTGTTGATTCATTTGCACAGGCAGCTTAGGTGTCTGGATAACCACAGGCAAAACTGGAGGGTATAACAAAGCCTTCCCAGTTTGCAAATTGACATCAGTCACCTTCCATGTGGACATAATCATCTTTTTAATATATTTTCTATTTATTCTTTTTTTGACTCAGTGAGGCTGGATATAGCTGGAGGGTGCAAGGGAAAAGGGAGAAGGGACTAAAAAATCAGGGTTATGTTTAATAAAAATAGTATGAATGTTCAAAGCCAGTGCTCTGGGAATAAATCAATATGGTTTCTCATCTGTACTGCAGAGAGAACAGAGGGCAGGCTCTGACGAAACACATGGTACCAATAAGACAACATGCTCATTCCTAGAAATCAAATTTGGATGCTTTTGGGAGTACTTTAGACAAGACGAAGTACAGAAAAGATAAGAACTCTTTGATTAATTAAGAGAGAACACAGATCACTGCAAGCAAGCCATCAAAACAGCATTTCTTTGGCAAGGTAAGTGGTAGAAGAAGATGTTTGCAAGTCATGGCAACTACACATTGATCTCTGGAGGCTGGTTTTTAAAGGAAAGTAACTCTGTGTTGCATATGGGGAGAGGTGTCTGAGACACTAAAACCTAACAAAAGACTTGTTGCTATGCAAATGATGAGGCAAACTTAACCCACTAACTGTACTTTTGGCACAAAAGTTTTACTCTTTTATTCTTTACATTTAAAAGTCCTACCCCTATTTTGATGATTTTCTCCACCTGACATGCAGCAATAGCTATACTTTTTCCTGAGCCTGAAGGAATTAGTGTTCAGGTGGCTCTCAGGTACCAGAAGCAACAGTAGCCATGAAATTATCTACTTTAGAGAGGGTGTCTGGATAAAACAATAATTGAGAGACAGAAGCCAGTACAGCCTTTTTTTCTGGGTGGGGTATAATGAGAAACAGTATGCTTCTGAGATTATAAACAGTGTGAAATCATATGATTAGCATATAATTACTGTGGCAGACATGACAAGTTTATCTAGACCAGATGTTTATTACATAGGTTCCCTCCTTTCATAGGTGTAGTTTCTTAGGGCATGTATCGCTGAGTGATAATTGTGATTGGTACAGTTAGCAGCAAAATCACTCTTTACATTTTCAGGTATTTGTTATGACAATGAACATTTCATATCCACAGTGCTGTGACTGTCAAAATATAGCGAAGGCCTGCTTGTTTTTTTCCTGTTATCTCCTAAAAACTTTTTTTTCATGTAGTGATTATTCATAAAATAAAAATAGTGCGTTTTATACTCACCACATGTTAAAAAACAGGATGGTCATGCAGGTACCTATTGGGAGTGTCAATGTCATGGCAGCCTAAGCTGAAGGTGACAGGACTCACCATGGAGGATGCTGATGAATTTTAAGGCTGACATTCAGCATCCTATGGTGTTTGACAACAGTTACATGGACTATGATCAGTTTCAGCCTCACTCATTCTCTGAATAGGTAGAAACCCAACAGAAGCAAATTATTCCATCAATAACATCAAAGCTGAATCACTTATTTCTTTCAGTGCTGTGACAGATGTATATGAACAAGGAAAGGGAAATGAGATCCTGCTCCAGTCTTGCCCCCTGCTCACTTCTCTACAGGACCCAAAATGTCCCTACATCCCCAGCTGATACAATTCCTATTAAAACTAATATCAAGTGATCAAGAAACAACTTGATATGGTTAGCCAAAACCATCAACACATTTTGGGTTAGGTTTGGTGGCAGTTTTGTATTAGCACTAGTTTCATTCCCATCCTTTAGTAGCTGTGCCTTAAAGACCTCCAGGTATAACAGAGATGATCTAGAGTCCAAGCCCATCAAATATGGGGTTGTTTAGAGACATACCGAATTTCTGGGCTAGTCACACCCTGAGGTGGTGAATAAAATCTGAGTAAGGACATAGTCTTTTCTCTGTGATTATTTGACAGCAACTCCAGAAGGGATGGTACGAACAATGCAGCCTTCTTCAAGTCTCCATGATGGACACGACATGACGGACAACGACGTGATGGATATAGGAAAACATCACTCCTCTTACAAGAGGATGGAAAAGAGAAAAACAAAACATCAGGAGTTTTATTTCCTTTCTTTCCAAGCTTATTTTGCTTTCCTGCTGCCAACACATTTGTTTACATTTATTTAACGTTTATTGATTTTGCTGTTAGATCAATTAGATTCAATCTTCCTTAACAACCCTTTGGGGAAAACAGAAAGTTTAGCAAGCTCTAATTACTATGCTGAAAAAATTCCTTCAGGATTACAAAAACCCAACAAAAGATAAAACCCACCAAAAACTTTTTCCAACAGGTTTGAATGGTGAATTCTGGCCTTTACAAATTGTCAAGCCCAAATCACACAAAGACCCTACTGCCAGCAATGACTTCAGGCTGGGTAATTCATTAAATTCACAGTTATTTCACTGATGTACTTTCTGTTCAGAGCAGATGAAGCCTGAACTGGATTTGGAGAATAAATCTAAGATGCTTTATACTCTCCTTATGACCAAAGGTGAATCTGATGGCTTGTCCTTTCTGAGTTTATATAGCTTTCATTCTTGGCTACAGTGTGTTTGGCCAAGGCCAGGATTTCAGAAGTGCTAGGTACTCATTCAGGTTTCTAAGAAGGAAACAGCCTGAATTTCATATCTGCAGAGAAGTGAGAGCTGCTACTGGGAATAACAACTGGATCTGCAAAGACATCTTTATGTAGCTACAAGTCACTGGTGTCTTAGATATAAATCTCCCTTTTTGGACACCTGAGTTAAATCTCATTTTCTCATCCACATGGTGTCCCCTGGAGTCTGATGCCCTTTGCAAATCTGTCCCTTGCTGGCAAGCACTACATCTGATACCTGCATGCACCAGTTTGAATTTCTCTTCTTTGTTTTCCATAAGCAGGAGTAAGAAAGAGGAAATGCCTGCAATATTTTTGAAACAGCATATTTTTCTTCACAACAGCAATACCTCTATCACTGGGTATTCCTTGGGGATATTTCAGAAGATTTCTTGTTTCTTTTGCTTTCTGGAAAGAGATCAGCTGATCAACACTTGAAATAATTCTGAAAAAGAAAAGGAACAAACTTCATTAAATACTTTTTGGGTAGAAGAAATTTATTGGTTTCAAAATGATTCCTTATTTGTAATTGAACTTTGAAAGTCACAGGAGAGGGAGGGGAAATGAAAATATGTAGTAATGAGCAACATGAAAAGTACTGAAAGAACAGAAACAAAACATTTTTGTTCTTATTTTTGTTTGCAAACAAAAACCACAGCTTCTGACTTAAATTCGAGGCACTTGGCAACATGCTTTCTGCTCAGCGCATGCAGCTGAGGTTTCAAAAGTCATAATTAGCTTTATTCAACCTTCTACAACAAAGAGAAGAAATTATGTCACCGATAGTAAAACTGACAAATCTAGGGAAAAAACATATTTTGTCTGGAAATATAAAAATTTCAGACTAGATTGCATCCTACAGCATCAACTCATGAAAGCATTAACATGGCAGTGAAACTGCAGCTCACTCACCAAAATTAACATGGAACTTATTTCAATGAACTTATTTTAGTGTCTCACAAGTGAGACTTTGCAATATTTCACTCTCTAGCAGGGAAATGCTGTTTCCACTTAATTCCTACAAAGATGACATCCACTTCTTTTTCACACAACTCTTTCTTAGGCTGGGCTTACACGGGAAAATCCAAACTCAAATAATGGCAAGATTTTGAGCCGAGCTTTGCTCTGGTTTACACCAACCCAGCCAAAGTCCTCCAGACTCTCAATGTACTCAACACTGAATAGAAAGCCAAAAACACGCATTCAAGCATATTATCTGGAGAACCAAAACATATGAAGAGAACTGAAAGAGAAGTATTCAACCTTCCAGTCCTTCTGTCATTCATACACTTCATTGCCCTTAGGATGTGATGGTCCCCATACACTACTTGGGATTTATGATGATCAGAGAAATACAGGGCTGCAGCACTAAGCGACACTAAGTGTCTACTGCACTAAGGAAATCAGTTCTCCTAATTTCACCATCCCAGACTAAGGTTTCATATCTGAATTGAAAAAGCCAGTGTTGCTGCAGTCAATAAATTAAAATTGGCATGTCATAGAATCATGGAATCATTTAGGTTGGAGAAGACCTTGAAAATTATTGAGTCCAATCATAAACCTAACACTTCCAAGTCCACCACTAACTATCCCCTTAAGTGCCATGTCTACACATGTTTTAAATGCCACAAGGGATGGTGACTCAACCACTGCCCTGGGCAGCCTGTTCCAATGCTTGACAGCCCTTTTGATGAAGAAATTTTCCTAACATCCAAACTAAACCTCTCCTGGTGCAACTTGAGGCTATTTCCTTTCAACCTATGTCCAGAAGGTGATTCATCTCAGACTAGGACAGGTCTCCAAAGGATTGGGGATGAATTGAATCATGATGCCAATCTCTTTAAATGGGAGCACAGGTGACTTACACTTGACCTGCAATCTTTTTGGAAAGTGAAGTCACATAAGATGAATTCGCCTTGCCAACAGAGAAAATGACACACAAACCCATCAAGAATTAAGCTGGATTCCTCATCCATGGGTTACATCAACCTCTGACTAAAGTAAATACCCCAGCCCAAGCAAGGGTTGGCAGCAGGAGAGGAGAGAGGAGCCAGGGAAATGGGAGCAGCATTACCTCACGCACTGCTGCTTGGAGTAGGCATGGGACTCATCTGGAGCACTCCACTGCCTGTGGGCAAGATTTTGGCTTTTCTTGCTGAAAATGACGTGCCATTAGTCAGGAGTGACCAACCTTGAAATGAGTATTTGCTGTGACTCCCCTCTCCCCTGCAAACAACATTCCTGACACTCCGAGCTTTTTTGGTTGCAGTGTTGACACTTCTTCAGATCTGTCATTAGCTCAGCTGCAGAGAAAACAGAAACACGATTCAAGACCCAGATCCAGCGTGGGAGGCTAGGAGTGCAAATTCTCACTTTGCATTAAAAGCCCACTGAGTGTTTTAAGTTACTGTTGCTCTTTCTATTTTAGGGGATGCCTTTATTATTTCATAAGCCCTTTCTATCATATGAAACACCCTTTTTAAGGTATTCTTCTATCAAAGTCAGGGCCATATATCTTAAAACGTAATTTCCCAAATTCCCCAAAATTAACCTAGGTATTAGATTTTGGCTTATATCTTGCAAATTCCTACTTCTACGTCTAAAAACATTTACCTTGTTCCTGATTTATTTCTGTATTTAAGACTTATGCTTTACCACTCTGAGGATTCAAATTTCACAAAAATCTATTTTTCCAGTTGTAAGCTTTTTGTAATCCATTCTTCTCAATATCTTCATTACATGAGATAAACCAGCAGATTCTGGCTCAGTTCTAGAGAAGTGCCACAAGTTGACCTTTGGCTGTGATCTTATGAATCGACATCTGTGTTACAGTAAACGGAGGAGCTAAAAGTAAGGTTCCTACCAGGAAAATCATGCAGAGTTTTGTTGAGTACTTTTGGTTTCTGTTCTTGTGCCCTAGATTTTTCAGCTTTGCCATTCTTCAGGTAAATTAATAGTTCAGGACAGATATGGCCCTGAACTATGCTTCCTCATTTCAGTGTTGTCTGCTAAATAAACCCAGTGCAAATATAAAAATCTCAGAAAGGATAGAAGACATACCACTTCAAAAAAAACAACAAATCCAAAACAGGTCAAGTCCACTTTATCTGCAATAATTCATTATATATTTGCATCTCTGGTCTTGCAGGTATTGCACAGTCATAAAGATCTTCTTGGTAGCGTTACTTCAGGGTAAGAAGGAAAGACCTTCAGCCAAAATGTGTTGAGTGGTCTGCAAGAAAATCTATTTGTGTAGGGGACTGGAGAGCTGAAAGAGGCACAAACCAAGGTAATACAGATTTTTTTCTATTATTATTATTTTTATGATGGATTATCTGGAATTGTTACTGCATCAGAATTAATGAGGCTTTGGGGACAATATGTGTGAGTCTTAATGAATCACACCAAAGGGGTAAGTCAGAAAGAAGAATGAGAAAATCAGTAGGAAAAGATGGTTTAATCTAGAAAACTGAGGCACAGGAACAGCCCCCATTTTATATGTTTTTAAAACAAAGGATAAGAAGGCCCAGTAGTTCTTAGTGCCTGTCTCAGTTCTCCAGTTATGCATCCAGTAGTCATTATAAAACATCTCAGATAGACGTTAAAAGATAGAAAATAAGAATCAGCAAATATTTAATCCAGTACTGTTATTCAGTTGCTTACCCTGTAGTTCCTTCACAAACAAAGCTCTGAATAATATTAATGGTGCTTCAGTCTCTGTGAATGAGGGAAAGATATGCTAGCGTTGCTCAGGGTATATATTTGTACCTCATAGACACTAGCACACTCGTGTGCCCATCATCCCTAACAAGCTATCAATCTACATCCAATAGAGACTTTTCCTTTCTTCTTATTTTTCATAGGAATATCTTTTAAAAATGCCTTAGTGACCATAAAGAAATCTGATATAAAATAGTGATTCAACAACATCCATAAACCTAGAAGTGGTTGTTCATCAAAACCCATGACTACTAGATGCCTCTTACACAGCTCTTGAAGTTTCAGGATTACTTTGTTCATCTACAGGTGAATGCATTCTGCCTTCCTCATCCAAAATGAGAAGCTATTTTAAAATTATTTGAGGCAAATCCAGACAGATTTTTCTTTCTAAAAGTTTCTCCCACAAAAAAGTGGTAAGGAGACATATTGACACGTTGGGAAGATGATTTTCATGACTTTAAATCTGAGAAATTATTGTAAACGTCAAACTATATTTTCTCCATAATATCCATTTTTTAACACGTCGGTGTCTTCCAGACTGCCTTACTCATAATTGCTGCTCTCTCAGACTAGTGGGTCTGGTAAAAGAAAGTGACTGTTTACTGAGTGACAAATACACACATATACAAAACTCCTAGTTTCACAGATGTTTTCAGGAACCTATAACCCCTGATAAATCTTTGCAGACCACCAAGATGAATAATATTTGTGGATGCATTTTTTAGGCTACTAAACTGGAGAGGTATTTGTGGTTGCGGTCTTCGCCACTCACATGGAAAAGTATGTTTTCCTTATATCCATCATATAGGCTATATTTTGCACATCTGTCTTTAATTAGACTGATTTTATATCTTAAAGGGTATGTGACATCAAATAAATCATTTAGAAATTGGACTTAGCCAATAAATGGCCCAGTCTTCTTTTTCATTCATGGGTTGCAAGAGTCAAAATTCCCTTAGAGGTTTTAGCGTGTCTCCTGGACCTGAATAGATAGTAAATGTCTCAGCTTCAGGGACAGATTTGGTATGCATTTCTATGCCATATACCAATTTACATGACCAATGGTCACACTGAACCAGTCCTTTTATTAAGGAGCAGCGTTGACAAACAGGAGGGTTTTGGAGTTCATAATCTGATTTACTTAGCTCAGTAATACTACATAGATTCAGAAAGTATGAAGATCTATTCTAAATCTAATCCGATCAAAAGAGACACATTAGCTGCCAAGTTATACTAAAATCTCCATTTTATCAAAATGACCTCATGGATCTGGTCCAAGTTTCTGCATCATCTACTTCTCAACTCCATAGCAGTCTTCTGATGAAAAAGATCCTTCCCAGCCTGGCAATCTGAGCCCATTCAGAGGTACATGCTTACCATAACTTGTATGATAGCTTTGGGACGCAGTTTGAGAAGACTGCAACAGAGGCGCAAACTCATCTCTGCTCTCCACAGACCTATTTGGAAAGGGACATTTTCTACTACTGCAATGAATATGATCACAATTAGTTAGGCTGAGTGAAATATGGATCACCCTGCAGCACCCTCCATCCAGTTCTCTCACTCAAAACCAACCATCTGCAAGCTTCCAAATGCCAAAGTCGTTCTCAACCAGAATCACTGCATGATCATTTGCCTTTGTCCAAGTCTAACAGGGGTAAAGCAGTAATGTCTCGTGACAAACATCAGTTCCTGAACATTGACAATGTTTTGGGGAATGTCTTTGCCAGCACTACAGTCTGTGCTGTTAGATAGTGAATAGCAGGAAATAAAAACACCCTCAGTTTTTATGTTTTCATCTTTTCCCCCTCCCCAGCTTTGGTCATGCAATAGTGAAAATTTCCTAAGAAGCTCAGCACTTGCTTACCTTGACAGTCAGGGTGGTTACACTTTAGTTGTTGGTCATTCTGGTTGTGTAACAGTAATCCCAAGGGAAAAATCTAAGCAGTGTCACTGGTTTGCCTGCTATAAGTCAGAGGGAAAAAAAGGAGGGGATAAAAAAGCAGTGGTTTTTGCAACGTATTTTGAGAGAGAAAAGACAGAATAAATACTATGTTACAGAACTTGGAATTGAACTGTTTTGAGAGTGGCTGCTAGCATATATATTTTATGTAAGATATACAGCACACATAATGCATATATATGTTATGTATAATATATATGCACATTATATATGTATCTAAGTATGCTCATAGGGTATAAACTTCATCTTTCCCATCCTTGCTTTTCCTACTGGCTTATCTGATGGCCCAGAGCAGAGAGGACAGCAAAGTCCCTCCTTACCCTGTCCTGGGTTTATCCTGCGGCTGTTAAACTCAAGGACAAGCTGGCATACCTTGCCCTTTTATATTCTATCTATCTAACCTGCATTGATCTTGCCTCCTCACGTTACGTAAAATTTAAAAGACTGAAGGAAAAGTTTAACAGAAGAAAAAGTAATGAAAGACAAATGGAAGGACTTTACCAGCTCTAATAATTACTTTCAGGAGCCCATGCATAGGGAGAAGGAGGGGCAGTGTCTGTGTTAACAGGATGATCTGTGGGGGCACAGCTAAAGTGCAATACCAGATAATGTACTCTACAACTATTTTTCCACTGCCATGTGGAATAACCTAATCTCTGTCCTCCTGTTTGTTTGGCTTCTCCCTCCCATCCCAGATATTTCAGCGGGGAGCTGGGGGAGAAGCAGCCTCTAAATCCTGGAAGAGCTCTCAAAACCAAGCTTCATTTCTGATTTCAGTTATGTTTAAAGCATAACATGGGCTTGTTATTCTGTGGTCCCTTGCTGAAATAGGTCAGTGTGGCCTCCCCAGTTAAAAGCTGCCTGCCAACTATACTTTGCTTCAGGCCAAAATTCTGCATAAAACCACCAAAGAAATATCAGCACAGGAAAAGGCTTTTTATTACTGTTACTTGTATTCCAGCAGCACTGAGGGGATGGTTGCTGCTAGAACAGGTGCTGTTCAGAAATGCAGTGAGAAACAGTCCCTACTTAGGATAAATGAAGAAGGGAAGAGGTAAGAAGGAAAACTTAAGAGTGAAACCAAAGGTCAGATCTGCTCAGTTTCAAATTCATGTTTTTCCCATCAGATTATGCCACTGCATTGTGAGATGTATGTGAATCCAGATCCCACAGTGTGGGAGAGAGCTTAATTACATGTCTAATTGTTTTAATTTAAAGAGGCACAAAGGAGCCGATGCACACTCCTGATTCCTTTGTGCAAATGAAAAAAGACCATGGCAGTTACTAAAATTGTTTAGCAATGTCTTACAAGCCAAGAGGCTGCCTTTGAACATGAAGTGAAACACCATCACCATGGACTGAAATCAGTCCATTTTGGCCAGAATTTCACTGGTGCTTATACAAGATACATATAAAAGAAGGTAACTAACGCTCTAGAACTCTGTTTCCTGATTCCATGAAACATGTCATCTCATCTTTTTCCAAGACATTTCCAGCATTGCTTCTTACTTCCAGTTAGGACTTTCTAACTTCAGATTGACCCTCATGTATAACCAGCCTGATAGCAGTAATTAATTTACACTCTATAGCTGCAATATTCTGTTTATGCATGTAGTCTTTTGGTCCATTTTTCTCCATAGAAGAATATGCAATACTGATTGACTTTTTTTTTCCAAGAGAGATGATAGAAACACATCAAAAAAAAGCACATTTCTCTAGGTAATAGCTTGTTTTCATAAATTATTATTGCACTGGAAATAATTGTATTTTAATCTGCAAAACAGAGATTGGGGGTGGCAAGGAGAAAGATATATTGCTTAAGCATTTGATGCCAAGCAACAATTTCTTTGTACTCTAAATTAAAGAGCATTTAATTACTTTATGTCACACTGAAAGAGGCTGGATAGATTCCTTCGCCAGATTGAGTTATTCCAGCTGTGCACTGGCATAACAGACGGATGAGTTTAGTTCAAGATACTAAGAAATCAACCAACATTTGCTGTATGTACAGAAGACAGTACTCTGAGATGCATTCTAAACCCCACGCTTCTGAACAAATATATTTAGTCTTTTTACAGAAATATAGACTAATCCCTGCTTAAAAAATAAATCCCAGACATGAACAATAATGCCAAGGGGCTTTCAGTGAAAACAATGCTTGCTCAGCCAAGACAAGCTGGAGAAATTAAATATTGAAGTCCGCATCTTCAATAACTATTTTTATGGCTGTGTTCTGTTAACAGCCAGATCTCTGTACACTATGATGATCTATAAACAACTAGATTCAGGCTAGCTTACTCCAGCAAGAAATTACAAGAACTAGGGGGAAAACCATTCTCTTAACTACATGCATGTAGATTTACACCAGCACTATTGAAACTGACTTGCCTAAAGCAGGTTTATTTTGGATTTACCATAATCCCAAACAGAATCCAACCCAATTAAATCCATCCAAAGCATAAAGAAATCTTTCTTGTAATACTACATGGAGCAGGCACAGAAAAGCGTGCAAGGTACAACTTTTGCATTTCATTTTATATTAGTTTTTATTAGCAAAAGGACACTCAGCCTCAGATACCCTGCAGTACCGCTGAATGTAGTAATCTTTCCTGATGCGCATAGAGACTTTGCAACACACTGCACAGCAGATATCAGTTTGGTCTGGCTGACTTAACAAAATCGACTTTAAGCAACTTGATTGAACAGGAAAAGGTTGATCTGATGCTCAGCCTTTTCTCTTACTCAAGATGGCAGCAGAGATATTATGAGTCACTGCAGGACTGGGTCCTGGATTTCTTTTCTGGACCTCCAATATGACTGTTCTCGAGTCACTAGAAACAGATTCATTTTGGACTGGGACAGGGCAGAATCTAATAGAAAATCAGGCAAGAGAGTTGGGATATATTTCCGGGTGTTACTTACTGTGTCCTGTTGCTCCTGGCCATTTCCACTTCTTTCCACAGAGGAACACAGGATGTTTGCACAGCCTTGTTAGAGAAACTACTAGTCTTCAAGTTGCAATGTCAGAGAGGCAAACTGGAGGAGTATCCTGGAAAAGAAGACATGGATGATGTGAAACAAATGTTTTCTTTTAATTGCTTATTGCAGATGCAGCCCAGTAACTAATCCACCTGCTATTTTCCCGTAGGGAAAATGATTCTCCTCATGATCCTGGCCAAATGAATTTATGTTTTCCATGCCTCATTATACCCATCTCTGCTTTGCTCAACAATATCCAATGCTTTTATGAACAGCTGTATCTTTCTGCACCTCTATGCACAGCTAGGAAGTTTTTACTAGCTTTTCTCATGCCATCATTCAAAAGTAAAGCTTCTTTTAAAACTCTTCCCCAACACATTGCAACTGGTTGGATTTTTTTGGCTTGTGAAGCTTTCAAAGAAAGGAAAACGTCACTAATCATAAGTATCAGTAAATACAGGCATTTTCGATGTGGCCATATGCATAGATTCATATAGCAAGGAGGGTTTATCAGAGGACCTGCAGATGTCAATTAAAAATTATAGCAGCATCAGGACTGTATCTGTGACGGCAGAGTTTACATGTCACAGCAGTAAATAGGACATGTCTGAAATCCCTGTTCCTTCTAAAACCACTTTTGTCATAAAAACTGATCAGAAAGACACAGTGAAGGTTGATGAATATCCAGGTAAGTTAAGGATAAGTTTTGATTTGCTCATATGTTGCTATTCTAAACCACATTTAGCATAGAGCAATGGCCAATGTTTACTTATCACTTTCCCCTTACATTTCAAGACTTGCACTCATTTATGCTGGCCAGTTAGGACAGAAGCACGTGACAGATAGTTTCATTGTGCTTAACATGTAAAAACAGCTAACTGAATCAAAACCAGCATAAACTTCCAGGGTTCTTTGTTTGCCACCTACACCAAGCCTGGAAGCTGAAGCAGCTCATGTCTGATGCTCCAACAGCGGGACTGTCTTCCTCACTGCCAAGGAATTTGACTTTGGTGGCGTGGCTGGTGCCCAAGTGATGGGAGCTGAGAAATTGTCGTTGGGTGAATCTGATAGGACTGGAAAAAGAATGTGACCTGAGGTACAAACTTTGCTATGGTCCTTATTAATGCATCCTTCATCTTTTCTTCTTTTCAAGGGAGCTACTTATTTCTGAGCCTCAGGCGAGAGCCAGAGCCAGCTGGAGATAATTTAGTCCTACTTCACTAATGTTGATGTCTCTGGATTTAATATTGGCTTTTCTGGAACCCTACAATGACTCTTTGGCTTGGCGAGGTGGCTCAGGTAGTTATCCTGAGCATAATATTTTGTTAACCAACTGGCTACAGATCTATTTCAAACATGAAACAGGAATCTGGCTATCCAGAACTACAAACCTCCTCAAGCTCTTCCACTGCGTAATGCTCAGCAGCCTCCAGCTCTGGGGAACATCTTCAAAAGCCTTTCAGTGAGCAGCTAAAATAATGCCTGCTCGAGAAACACACAAAAGCAAAACGGAGTCTTCAGAGAGAAAACCCAGTGGCAGGAGAGATGGATGGACGCTGCTAAGAAAGGTGCAGAGGGAGCTGCACAGAGCGCTGAGCTCTATCAACAGAGGACACCGCAGACTTTGCTCAGCAGAAGCAATGTCCAGATCTATCCAGTCCAAACCCCACTGCTGTCCCCATGCCTCATGTTTCCCAGTGCCCCTGTGGGGCTGTGAATACCTGATTCAAAGAACCAAATAATGGCCTAAGGATAAGCTGGGAGAGAGCCCAGATAAAGCAAGTCTTAAGAAGAACAGGCAATAAGAAGCCAAGACATGCCACCACAGCCTTTATTCACACTGTCGTGCCTGGAGACAGGCATGAAACCAAAAGCTGAAATCCCTGCCAACCGAGAAAGCCAGAGTGGGATTAAGATACTGTCCCATGCAAGACAGCTCAGGTAATATTTCACCTGCACTGTTGCTCATTGGCTCTATCCAGGGACGGTATCAGCCTTGTGTTGCTGGCTGCTCCTTGTGTGAAGGATAATTTGGTACAGAAGGACACTGGTGATGGAAAGAAGACACTAAGCGCATCCTCATCAGTCTTATACAGGCTGTTGGTGTTATCAGAGGAGCATACAGACGCACAATGTTTCAGACCTTGTAGAAACCAAATGCCTGTAAGCTTATAGTAACTGCGGCTTGACCTAACAGCATCTAGACTTCCCTCAACGTGTTCAGCAGAAGAGCAAAGCCTGATTTAAAATATCTTTCTTATTTCATTTCAAATTGGTGCCTGACTTACACACAGGTCTGGTGAGAAATGTTGGTGTGATAAATATCAAAAATTGAGATTTATTTTATTCATGATCCTCAAAATCTCATCCATTAGATCAGTGGCTGTTACTATACCCACTTACTTAAGCAGGTAACTGCAGTCCTATTACCTGCCAGTGGTGTGGAAAAGCCCGGGACATAACCCAGAAATTTTGATGTCTGCAGTAACTGCACCCTACCCACTCTTTCATGAAGAAAAATTAGCTATAATACTTGAGATAAAAGAAGTAAAGCCAATAAGAAAACCTATCAAATTGAATTAAATGAAAGTAGCCTTTCAGGCTGCCCGTTTTGTGCCTGCCCTTTCAGACTGCCCCTTATTTTCATGTTTATTTTTTGACAGAAGTCTAAATTATCCCAAATTTTATTAGAATAAACCAACTAAACAAAAAAGAATCTGTTCTAAAAAGGACAGTCATTCTTACTAGCCATCTGGAATAAATTATTCCTTTCCAAGTAGCATTGTTGATACTGAAAGTGTTGTAACAATATCCTTTTCTAATGTGGTTCTGCAGTGGCTCCATCCATAATAAAACTAATCCATGCCAAAGAATCCACTTAGTATGACAAGATCCCCCAAACCTGGATTATTTGTGTAAGACTCTAATTTGACATTCTGAGTTTCATGGTCTGGTGAAATTTCTTATAATATTTTTAAAGGAGACCAAAGAATGAGCATCAGCTAATCTGGGGAAATGCTTTTGCTGTTCCATGCACCCTCCAAATTCTTGTAAGTCCTAAGGAGAGATGGAGATTGAAAATAAGGAAAACCTTCCCTGTGTCCTGCCTTGCAAAGCCTAAAATAACCATACCTTTTTTATTTTCCTGAGTATTTGGTCAGCTCTGCAGAATGGCTGAATTCAAAGTTTATCTAAACACCACCAAGAAATGTGTAATATTCATTACTGTCATGGAAGAATGCTACTCAAAGAGTTCTTTACAACACTTTACAATAAGAAACTCAAAAAAGTCTAATAATATTGAGGACTCAAACAGGGGCAGTTGAAACGATATTACCCATCAGAAAGAACTGAACACTCACCAGTTTTTAGCTGGAGTAAATCAAAGAGCGGCCTGCCAGGTGCCGAAATAAAGGTTTTTTTTATCACATTAATAGTAGTCAGTGCTGGAAAGGTGTCTTTTTTTTCCTAGAAAACAACTCCAGTTCCGTAGTTGTGTCTCATTTCCCAGCACTGCTCCATCTCAGTCCTGAAAGAAGTGATCAGGGCTAGGGAGATGGATTCTGTAAAACTAATTTCCCTAGGAAAACAGATTTAAAAATTGAGAAGTTCCATGGGCTTCATCGCAGCCAGGTTTTCACCCTGCTTTTTCACTCTCCCTTGGCCTACTTGCTGATGCACTATCTGATCTGTCCTACTTGTCTATCCTTGGTTTATCTAGCTCTACACATTCATGATTATACCAATAAATAGCCATTCTTTGTAAAAGATTTTCAGAGCTTCACAGGGAAAAACAAAGATTGATTGCAAAAACCAAAATATCATAACAGAGCCTGTTAGATGCTGGGGATTACCAGTTCCAGCTGTTCTATCAGCCAAATGCTTCCAAGCAATTTAGCCCACAGCAGCAAATCTCAATGAAAAGCTGCTCAGAAAAGGGGATGAGAAGAGTCAGAGCCATTTCAGAACTTCTTTGAAGTCTTATACTTCACCATCAGTCTGCTCTTCCCTGAGGTCCCTTTACTGTGCTTCAGCCCAAATTCCATCCACTCACAGAGAATTAAAGAGCCCTGGGTGCAACTTTGCATTGTTATTTGCCCACACTGAGAAACGAAGCCCATTATGTGCGAGAAGCCACAATATGAGCACAAAAATGTTGTCCGTGTGGTTGTTGGGAGCTGCTGGGGCAAAATATGGCTTGAAGTCATAACAGGACCTGGGGTCCCCTCCCTCCACCCCTGCCACCCTTGCTGAGATCCAGCTGTGAGCCTTTCTTGTTGAGTTCTTTATTCTCTGCGTTGCCTGATAGTAAAGGTTCTGCCAGTCTGCAACTGGAAAAAACTAGAGCTCCAGGTTTGTGCTCTGACTGCCCAGCGATATGGCAGTGATTTATTTAGCCAACATGCCAAGGACTTGGCAACAATGTCAAAAGCAAGCTCGTAATAAATAGCTTTTCTTGGGGCATTCACTTCACTTGCCAATGGAGGAAAAGCAAAGAAAAATGATAAAAAGCCCCTCTCCTTCTCTTCAGACAACTGTGATTTATCATAGGAGAACCGAGGATTCCAAAAACATTACTCCTATAGGGGAAGGTAACTAAATCTCCAGCAAAAATAAACAGACACATTTAAATAAATCTTCTGAGAACCATTGCTGCTCTTTTCACAGAAGTTGGGGCAAAATTTCTTTCCTCTGACATTGTGCTACTGCTCAAGTTGTTGCTGAGTGCCTGCCCTGAAGACACAGGGACCTCCTTTGGTTTGGGTGGCCTGGTAAGTCATCAAAGGATAAAAGGCAGAGAACAAAGGGAAAAATTAAAGTGTTATGAGCTGCAGATGAAGTGCCTGACAGATGCTGGTTTGTTGCTTATGGGACTGTCTTTCTGCATTGGAGCAGGGGTTCACTCAGCTTGATGCCCAGGGTCCCAGCCCAGTTAATGGTGGGTTAGGGAAGGGTAGATGTGTAAGGTCTTCTGATACACTCTCCCAGAGGTCAGTGGTTTAGGGATTTCCCACAGCTCTTCCATGAGCAGTGAATTCAATAAATCACAGTACCATTAAGACCACATACCCTGCTAGCATCTGAGGATTTCACAGCAGAGTATGGTGTCTCTCATGGAAGCCTTGGGAGGAAAGCTCAAGCCAGTGAAATAGAAATGGCAATACGAGTCTCTCATTTCACTGATGCAGAGGACTTAAGCCCACTTTAAAGGTGTACGTAACAGCAAGCCCTACACAATAACATTCTTGACTCACTCAGGAAGCTGGGCACCTTCTTTTAGCTCTCTCCACAGCCAAGAGACGAGCGCCTCTTTCTGCCCGTAGGAGCACCACATCATTTTCCATCCTCTTTTGGTTGACCCATGCAGGAAAAACAAGCTTCACTAGGTCAGAAAAAGAGCATTAATGACAGCACACATGCATATTATCGTCTGAGGTGCTTACTGGGGAGCTGTCTTAGTTTCAGGCGCCTCTCTCGATAGCCTGCATTTCATATTGCTCCTCAATCAAAATTCACAAAAGGAAAGGAAATATCCACATCCTCTTTTTTCTATAGAAGGGTAGTACTTCAAGCATTGCTGCGGACACACTTCACGGTTTGGGCCCCAGCATCCTTAATGCAGTCCCTTCAACATATCAGGGTACATACAGACTTTAGAACTTTCAGCAATACTAAGAAACCTGGGGACAACAGCCTTCCTGTGTCTCAGAGGACAGGATCTAACCCCTCTGCAATGAGGCCTGCAGACCTTCCTCTCTCCCATATAAGAAAACAAGAGGGAGAAAGTTAAATACCACCTTCTTTCTTCCTCTCGTGCTTAAGCACCATGGGGGCAAATTATTTAAAACAATAGGAAATAGATTAATTAGAGTTTGAAAATAAATGTTGACTTTCAAGAAAAGTCAGACCATGGGCATCCAGCCCAGTGAAGCTTACAGAGAAATGGCATCTACCTGCCAGTAAAGACTTCCCACTGGTATTTAGGTCATGCTTTTCCTCCTTAACATACACACAGAACCCCAGCCTCTGATCCCATGAGGCATAAAGAGCCCCAGCCAGTTGCCAGTGCCCTTTGAACACCTCCCTGTGATTTATTGCTTGGACTGAGTGTGATCTGGTGTGCAAGGCACACCTTGTGACTCCTTTCTCACTGGCCTTGCTCTTTGCTTTGCTTCCTTTCTTCCTAAACCACTCTGTCATTAGCGGTTTCCATTCACTCCGGTAATGCAAATCCCATTCTTCTTGCTAAGATAAGACATAATTAATGGCATAGAGCGAATTAGTCATATAGTTGCTTGGGATTGCCATTGTTCTCTTAGATGCTGCTGTGAATACATTACATTGACTCAGGGCAGATCTTTTCTTATTGAGCTTATTGTGCTTTATGAAGTTTATTCCTTCACAGTTTGCCAGCAAGAGAAAGGCAATTACAGCAGCCCTTTTTACTGCACTTAAAAAATTAATAGGATAAAAGAGTGCAGATAAAAACTGCAAGTCTTCTCTCTATGGATTTCTATGATGATGAAAAGGTTGGCAAGAATAATTTGCTGTTGAATTAAGAGTGAGCTGTCTTCTCAAGTCTGCTGAGAACCACACTAAAGACCAGAGCTCACACATAGCTTCAGGCAAATCAAGCAGGGTTAAATCCCCTGACAAGCTAAGGCAGCCGGGACATCCTATGGTGCAAAGCAGACTGCTAGTGCCAAGGCTCCTTTTCCAGGCTGTGGAGACAGCAAGACACCTTGGCCCAGGCTCCAAAATAGCTGGCATGGGAAGCAGGGAGCTGGCCAAGGGAAAATGCTGAGGGAAGAAGTATGCCTTCAGCCACAGCTCTTGCAGTGAATTAGGTGCT
This sequence comes from Psittacus erithacus, assembly GCA_009867235.2. NCBI lineage: Eukaryota > Metazoa > Chordata > Aves > Psittaciformes > Psittacidae > Psittacus > Psittacus erithacus. Next base: position 46,876 of record WYDI02157314.1, read on the forward strand.
CTAGTTGCTGGCTTCTTGTGACAATCTCGATGGCTGGATAAATGCCCCAAGGCAGGCTCCTCACCCAAATCACAGCCCCAATCTATGCTTTCACTGAGTTGTTAAAGGACTCACCTTTGAGGCATGAGACATCTCTCCTACCCCTGGGCCAAGAATTACTTCAGTATCTTACACTGTGTGCTGCATCCCTGATGACAGCCTTTGTCTCCGTGCTGGCTGGGCAGTGCAGTCATGTTGACGATCATTCTCTGGCTCAGCACACAATAAACTTTCCGTGACTGAGCTTGATACTGCAAAAGCCTTGGGAATACCCTCCACTTGCAGCAAGATGCCTTTAGAGGAGAGAGGCCAAATAGAGAAGAACTCAAAAGCTTCATGGAGGAATGTCTGTGGTCCAAGGATGGGAACGAGAGTTGGACATCTGTTTTTCTGCATCCGCCTTTCTTGATGGCAGTGATAGTCAATTTGCCCAGAGACATCAGACAGAGTCCCAGAAGAGAACATTCTGATGCCTCAAGATCCTCACTGTCAAAATGGAGGTGCCAATGGATTTTCAGGGGCTTTCTAACTGGGCAGCAGGGGTGATTAAGGATTTATACTTCGGGCTGAGACATGCTGAGCTAAGCTACAATCAAGCCACCATTTCCTCTCGTGGCTAAAGCCCTAAGTGCTTAAATTGTCTTATGAAATTCAGCTCACCACCCCAAGCCCCTGTGAGGCAGGGAAGTAACACCTGAAACCCTCTGCAGTGCCCCTCAACCGTATGAGCTGGATAAATAACCCTGCAGGACAGCTCCATTTCGAAATATTTTGCCGTGAAAATAAAACACTTCAGCACGAAAGTACAGCCTGTTCTTCAAAGTACATTCTTGCAAGTACATGTTGTTGTGATCTTTTTGTATCGTTTTCCAGATTGATTAAGAATGTATTTATTTTTTAAAAAATAAGATCTGCAGAGTGGGTAGAAAAGCCTCCTCTGGGTTATGTCCCCTTGTGTCTCAGTCTGGTGGTTTCTTGGTGGTTTCAAAGACCAGTGTGAATTGTCTCGTGCTTTCTAATAGTGCTTTAAAGAAAAAAAAGAATTAAATACAAAGACCCCAACACTTGAAAGAACCCAGGAACCAGCATCATAAACTAAGGGAGCATTTTAAGAACTCAATTCAAATATCTTTCAGAGACAAATATATTGCTTTTTGTATGATAGGTAGATTTATTCCCCTAAAAACCAGAACGCCAATGCTTTTGATCCCAGTTCTCTCTGACAGTCTTTCAAGTTTCCGTCTTTTGGCAATCTAGCAAGTATTAAGACACTCCCTTCTGAAAAGGAACACATGGCTGATGTACCTTTTGTTGTTTGTACTAATCAGGCACACAATCAGCGGGGATGTCTTATTTGATTTCCATTTGGTGTTACTTTTTGTACTTTGCCAGCTGCACTAATCTGATAAAATACAGCCTGATGGAACAGACTTGACTTGTATTAGGGAGGACTTTAGCCTGGCCATTAGTATCCTTTTCCCATATCAATTCCATTCTCCTAAGCCCTTCTAAGCCTGTGAAAACAGAACATGTTGCTCCTTATAGGGAAAACCATGTGTCTACATGATAACAGATTTCTGATTTTGCTGGATTGGGTAAAACATGGAGCACATGCAGATTATTGTGAAGAAATGGTACCTCCTTAACAGTTCTGGTTTAGAAAGTACCTCTTAGCCTGGGCCTTTTTGGACAGTTCACCACAGAAAAAGTGAATGGAAATCTATTGATCAAACAGTGTATATCTGCAATGCTAAAAGATATCAGCCAGCCATAAAAGTGCTGTAAATCATTATTTCTTACCTGATCACTCTAGTAGCCATAATCCATTTCTGGCATTCTTCCATCTCTGACCCTTGGCATCCTTTATGACTTTATATGCAGATATTCCCAGTAGCTGGAATAATCAGTCTCTTTCCCTATGACATCAGGAAATTGAGACTGTTCTGACTAAAGAAACCTGCATCTCCCATTGACCAGACTTCTCAGCACCATGATAAAAGCACCCACCATAGGAAAGACAGAGGTGAAGGTTTTGTCCCCTTGTCTGTAAATTTCATACAAAGCAAATTCTTCATACATGAGCAAAGACTCAGATGGGATCTTCTAAATGAGTGCCCTTAACTCTTCATTCCCACTTCCTCTAGGTCACCCTTTAGGGCTTCTTTGAGGTGGTCTACCAACTAATCCCTGCAAGGTGAGTCAGCCTTCTCTTATGATCCTATTACTAAGTTTCAAGCTTCCACTTCCTCAACACTGCCATATTTTAAGTAATTTTAAGGTCCCAGACACACAAATTTAGCTGCTTATGAACATTTCCTGATGAAAAGTTAGACTTCCCTGACAGCTGAGCATGGGTTTTGAAGCTGTAAATTTTATTTAAGGCACATTAAAAGAGGTAAGATCGGACTAATTCTTCTGCCCCAGCTTAAAGTAACTTGGCTAACATCATCTGGGCAGCAGATAGAAAAACAGGGAGCTTGACATATCTCCCACACTTTGCTGAAGACGGTGTTAGGAAAGACAAACTTCCTGTTGACCTCATTGAGTCTGTCCACTCTCCACATCATGGACAAGAACATTAAAGTCTCTCAGAAAACTACAGGCTTGTCTGCCCTTGGGGATGATTTTTCCTGTTTAATTTGTCTGCCCTAAAGCTTGGGATTATAACAGTTTCATACTGGCAATTACTTGGCAACTAAATAAACTACAGAATTGCTGGACCCTGAAAAGCTAGACTACCATGTAAGCTTTCATTATATATGTTATTCACACTTATTTTCTACAGAAAGCCCCCAAAACCTGAAATAAAACAGAAGAGAAAGTCAGCATGAGGAGAAAGCGTTAGCTAAGAGAAGGCTATTTTTTACTTTCAGTTGCCTGCACTATAGGCAAGAAGCCAGAAACAAATTATACAATAAACATTTGGCAATATGAAGCTTTTGGTGTCTCATTACAATGTTTTCCAGATGGATGGACATAAAACAATCCCATGTCAAACTATAATCAAGGTATATAACTTGCTGGTTCTAGCTGTTTATGACATACCTGCTATCAGGTGTGGTCCAAGAAAGGCAGATATGGAGGAAGTGGTGGAAGGGAGAAAAAGCCACAGGCAAAATTCACTCCCAGTCCATCCAGTTCATTCCAGTGAGCAGTAAGGGTTATTAATGTCTGCACTTTGCCACTCAGTGATATTTTCCAGCATGTTCTTCAAGCAACATTCTGAAAGATAGCTGCTCATGAAAGCATCCTGTTGTAAAGCCAACCATCAAAGAGCTGCAAAACAAACTGGTTTTCCAACAAGATCAGAAGCTGGGTTAGGCAGGAAGATGTTGCAGAATAGATCTGCTATGCTGAAGGTAAGACCCATACTGGAAACTATTATTGCTTAGAAACAGAGGGAAATAAACTGCACTTAGTTGTAGCCAACAGAGATTGACACTGTCATTGCTCATTTCATTGAAGGAACATCAGGCAAGAGAATTCCTGCAGATCCTGTCAGGTCTTTGGCCAATCCAAATTTGAGATAACCAAGGTTTGACAGAGTGGCAACAGAGCAAGAACAACTGTTAAGTACAAGGAAAGCCTCTATTCACTCTGAAAAAGCAGCAGACACTCTAAGCTCTTAGAATGTCACAACTTACACTTTATGAAGTTCAAAATCAGTTTTCACACTCCCAGTAACAAAGAAACCAGTGTTCTGTTTACACTGTCTTTTACTGTAATGATATAAACAAGACTGCTTGGAAGTGGCAGGCTCCAGAACATTATGTTTAGTGACACACAAAAAAGAACCGCACAAAAAACCACTGTGGCCCCTCATTTCTTCTTAATGGTTTTCTAAACATATTGTGGACAATGAACATGGTTAGTAGAATTGCTACATCTGCTTCTTGACCTGTTCAGCTGAAAAGCTACTCTAAAAAAAATTAGTCTCTTTCATCTCGTTCTTTCCCAATATTAACAAAGACCTATTATTTACAAACAACCAATTTCCAGCTGAAGCGCAAAACAGAAAAAGGATATATTTATCCAATGGTATGTTGCAGGTCAGGTCTTTAGGGCAGGCTAAATCTCTCCAAAGTCCTCCACTTCCAAAGTCAGATTTCTGCATTTGCTCGGGGTTTTTATTCCTTTAGCCACTACCAGTAAAGTGATGCAGTGAGCCAGTTTGCAGGCACATCCACAGCGCTTGTGCCCAAAGGTGTTCGTAAGTATTTAAAACACAGTGTTTGAGGGCAAAAAGTCAGGCAGATTTGGGAAAAAAGGAAGTGTGATTTCAAGCACTTGTCCACCTCTGAGGTCAAGCATGTGGCAGATCACCTCAAGATGCAAGAACTGCCTAAAGAATGGGCACATAATGAATTTCCTTGACCACTTTGTCATGTTAACACATCTCTCATTCCCAACACAGTATATAGAATGTATATGACAGTGTGAGCTATCATGTCACCCATAAAGTTAACCAGCCTCTGGAAGAGTTCTCTGACTAGTACAAAAGCACTAGGAGAGAAACAGCATCAAGCAAAAACCTGTTAAAAGACCAGACTGACCCAGAGAAACGGATTCAGAAAAGGGGTGTGAATTCCAGCAAATATCAATGGAAGGTAATATTCTTGTCCTTTTCAGCTGCAGGAGGCAAAAACCCAACTCTGTCTATTCCAGACCACCCATTTCAACACTTATAAGAAACATGTTAACCACAAGTTAGGCAGGACACTCAATTCCATCCTGAAAAACAAACAATAAGGAGAAGGGATTTCTTGCATTACCTTTCCTGAAAGTTGAATTGCTGTTAACAGGCCCCATTCAACAACAAAACCACTGTCACATCACACAGTATCTCTGACTTCAGCAGAAGGAAGCCTGTGATTTCTGTCTCCAGAGAAGCCCACTTCTGACATTCTCTTGTCAGTCACAGGATGCACCATAATTTGTGTTTTCCACCACAGTTCTTTTAGGTGCAAAGGAAGATGTTTCTCCAAGACTTCAGTCTTCCAGGAACAAAAATGTGAGATGAGATTTATTTGGAAGTTCCTTGCAAAAAACGGCAAAAGAAGAAGGAGAGATGGAAAGGAGTGAGCATTCCCACCAGGTGAGGTCCCTTCTGAGAGGTCCAGCATAACATGTCGGTATTATCCTAGTAGCAGAGCTTGCATCAAATATTTCCTTTTAGAAATTAAATGGATGGCTGAAATCTGAGCTTTTATGTCCTTGTTAGCTTGAATGCCAGAATAAAAACTCAACTTTACACCTGATCTTTACTTTTTTAGATATGAATATGAAATATGAAGTTTGAAATTGCAACCAAAATACTGACCTTACTCTGTAGGCAGCCTTTCCTCTTTCAGGTGCAGGAAAAGAAAAGAAAAGGTTTTCTCCCTGAAACCCTTCTGTTGTCCTAACTGTGCTTGAAGATTAGCTACCAGACCACCTCCTTTCCCTTATTCTCGAATTTTGTCCTATGTGGTTGTTGGGCATGTCCTATGGTATGGCTAAGGGCTGCTCTGCTCCATCTGATGTGAAGGACAGTTGTAGTTGATCTCATTGCAGGTTTGTGTCTTGTATGCTGCATAGGGGATGTGTCCTCCTTGCTTAGCCTATGTTCTCTGGCTAGTAAGTCTCCACCTCATGACATGGGACGGAGTTGCCAACAGGGCCATCTTGTTGCCTGGGTATTTATCTACCAGGAGCAACAACTTAGTAGATGTGGTTCGTAGGGTTAAGGAGCTTTTTGGAGTACAGATTGTCCTCTTCTTAATGTACTAAAGACAAAATGAGCCCCAGGTCTCAGCAATCTTCCAGCCACTAGAGTCATGCTACACAGAGCATCCTTTATGTTATTTAACCTCCTTGGTGGGGTGGCAGGAGACAGGAACAAAAGAACACAGTGGGTGTGCAGGAAGAACGAAGTGACCTACAGCTCTTCTAAGATGGGTATTTATTACTTTCCTAATACTATAAAGCTGAGTTCAGTCCCTTTCACGCCAGCACTACTGAACTGTTATTGTTTTCTGCATCTGGAGGTGGAAATGTCATACTTTAGCCCTGATTTACTTTTTTTTTTACTTTGTGGTTTCCATGTGCTAAAACTGACTAAGAGAAGTAATGTGTCCTCTGTAACGGTGAGAAGCAGCTGCTTTCATGCGATCTCACAGCCCATTAAGCAATGCCACTCTTGAAGGTGTTTGTTATTGGAGGAAGCATTTTTATTGCCAGGATTTCTCGAGTCTCTGGGGTCGAGACACCACAGCAGACTGTAACCACTGCTCAGAGCAACAGCGCAAGCCTCCTTGCAGCTATTTAGGCCAAAACTGCAGAGTTTCATATTAAAATGGATTTGTGCACATTTATGATTTGCAAGGGATTTTATCACAGCATGCGAGTCTTGGTTTTCTGCCTTGATGCAGAGAATTCAAACCCAAACACACATCTCTTTCTGCCTACTTCGTCTTTCTGGAGCCAACATTGGCACAAACAACACTCTTCCACTACTTTCCTTACTAGATCAGCAATTTATACCCTTTTTTTTTTAAACCAACTGGCTTTGGTCTTCATTACAGTAAGGGCTGATTAACCTGGCACTCACTGCTCTTCACATCATGAGGACATGAGGCCAGCAATGACATACAGCAATAGCAAGAGTCACAAAGAAGGTCCCTGCAGAAACCAACTGCCTGAGATAATACTTCAGGCCTGTTAAGTTTTTCTCCTGTAACAGATAGAAGTAGTTCAGCGAATCTAAAAAGTGTTATGCAAGGGACAGCTGGAAGACGAACACCCTGATAAAGTGAAAAAACTTGAGCAAGGAAGGGATTTTTTTATTGTTCTTAATTTTTTAAGTATGATATCCTCATCAAAAGCTATTTTATCTAGAAGCTAATTTTTTTCCTAATAATTATATACCCAAATATATTATATATAAAATATCTATATATAAAAAAATAACACAAAACCCAAGAAGAATTACCTAATTTCTGGCTTCTTTAGTTCCTTCAGTGTTCAAGGGATGATATTGCAAAGTGATTTACCTGTTCCTTACTTTCTTCTTCTAGAAATAGGAAAAAATAACAAATAATTTGTCTTTCAGGGTCTTTAAAAAAACCAAACAAAAACTAAACACAGGAATACAGCCACTTCTCCCTCCACTTTTGCCAAAGTACTTCAGAAACATAAGGCTTCCTACAAACCAAGATGAGGTGCTAACGGCAGAAATAAATAGAAGTGTGTTTATCACATTGTAAACATAAATCAAATAACAACTTAGTGGTTGCTAAAGTGATAGGCAAATCTCATGACATAAACAGCATCAATCAGATGATGTAGGGCACTCAACATACTTGGCATGACATGAGGGCCTGAAGTCATGCCCAGTGTCGTGTTGTATGATGCATCCTTGGGCTGTGGCACAAGCATTTTGAAGGACACTCAGGCAGCCCTTGCAGGATGCTCCAAAAGGTCTCACTGTAATGGCTGCGTCCCCCATCACTTCTCAAACTGAACTTTCTGCCAGCACACTGAAGTCTAACCGTTTAAACCACAAGGAATTGCTCTCAGTCCAGTCAGGAGAACTCAGATGTTCCTTTTTCTTTTTTACTTTTTTTTTTTATAATTTTTTTTTTTTTTTGTCTGGAATTGCTCAACAAAAGCTTTGCAATGACAAAATGTCCATGGGAGAAAAAGTTGTGCCTGTCTCTGCCAGGGCTGAGGGAGACTTGTGCATCCACCATGGTTGTGAGGGTTTCTGAATCTTCCCACTCTCCAAGGTCTTTGTACATATTCATTTGGGTGCTTTCCTACTGCAGGTTGGGCATACGTAATTTCTTTCCCTTGGCCTGGAATTGCCTATGGCAACTCTCCAACACTTTCCAGAACCAGCAAGTGTGGGGGGAAAAGGATGTCATTCTTTCAGAAGCCAGATATCTGGAATATAAAGTCTAAGATCACTTTTGATCACAGGAGTTTTAAAAGTAAGTCTCATTTTTGCAATTAGCTAAATGAAAAGTTCTTAGGGAACAGGAAAGGGGCATCATGGTGGTTCCTTTTGGAAGCCAGGCTAGAGACACTGTGGCTGTTTGCAGAGGCACAGCCTCTTCCTATCCTCCACAGCTTCCTTGAAATAACTGCTACCAAGCAGTTAATTCATGGTTCTTGACTAAGCTATAGAAAGTCCCATGGGAATCTAGGGGATTAATGGCCTTCGGTTTTCCATAAATAGAAGCAATGGAAACAGAGCATTTATGTTGCCTTAGACGCTGCCAGAAGGGTTTGCAGCTTTTCTGCAAATCTGTAGGATTATATTACTCTCTGCCTAAAAACATTTAAACTGGGAACAACAATCTGTGTGGAAACAGCATCTTTTTATACTGAGAAACCACTGGAAAGTTAAGCCACAGTCCTTGATAGATTTCTGGACCACACTGAAAAGTAGAATCCAAGAAAACATAAAAAACTGACATCAGTAATGGTGAAAATCTCTGGTTTTGTAGGCACGTATCTTTCAAAAGCAGCTCCCAAATGTGTTCCTCCTCCTGCAGCCCATCACTTTGGTCTCCTCTGTTTGCCAAGCTGTGGCAAGCTCGTGCTAAAAGAAATCAGACATAACATATCTCTTCTCTAGTTGTTTTAATCTTTCTGGTTAATACTTAGATTCTTCCAGCTAGGTGGTCTATTTAATCAAGTTTAAGTCTTTTAAATACAACTGCTCCTGTAATTGCTTACAAGATATGATTGTCATTTTATAAGCAACACTTTGGCCTTCCTGCTACAGCCTTACACTTCATTTTAAATCTGCTATTTGGATTACACACACAGAGTGATTTTCATTGCATTGCAACATGATTTCTACATGCAGAGGAAGTATTGGGATGTTATTGTCATTGTTCATGGGAAGGTCAATGTGTGCAACACATAACAGTAGCAATACTAACTTTTGATCTGGTGCTCATGATGTTTCACAGTCGAACCACACTAGCTGATGAGCAAATGCATGAGCCTGAAAACCGACTTCATGTAGCACATATTCATGTGGTGACATGTAAAGAAGAACCCTGTGTAGGCAGCAGCAGATCTATGTTGTCATCTCCCCTGACCCTTTCTTGGTTGTTGCAGTAGTGCAAAGTGTACAAGAGGTAACAAATCAGGTCCTTCCAGTCTAGAAGATAAACTAGAGGGCTCTAGGAGAAAAAAGTAAAGAAAGAGCTGCAGTTTGTTGATTCTCAGCACTGATTCATGCATGCAGCCTGGATGTACATCAAATCCTCCACTGAAAAAGCTGTATTAGTCATTGTTTCCAGAAAAAATAGATCTTGCAGCACAATGTACCTCTTTCCTTCTGCACTTAGTCACACAATCATTACTTAGTCTCCATTAGTTAATTTGAAAAATTCAAACATGAGATTAATTATACCGATTGTTAATTACCCTGATCCTAGGCAAAACTCCAATATACAGATGAAAAGCTATAGAATCTCATCGGACACAACTGAAGGGTCTATTGCTTTGTTCTGGGGTTGCACAGCTTTCCTCAAGGGAAGGGGTCAATCTTTCCCTGAGAAAGAAAAAAACTTGGCATGAAGGCAGGAAACACTGGGTTTTCTTTGTATGTCACATCCCTCTCTCTGAGAACATTTCCCCTCTTCCAAGGGAAGGGCTGACAGCATTTTGCTTCCAGGTTTCAAGCTGTAATCCCTCTTTGAACAAGCTGCCATTGCTCTTCACCAGGACTGTGCTTCCTGACACTGGTAACATTTATTTGTCATGGCTGAGGAAAAGAAGTGGTCTGAATCACACATACATCCATTTCTAAGAAAGGCTTTTAAAACTCTCCAAGATGCTTTCTTCTAAGTGTTCCTATGTATCATTTGAACAGCTGCCAGACCACCGGCCATGAGGCACTATCAAGTGTAACAACTCTCTATTATTTTATATATTCTTCCAGTTGGAAATAATCAAATATTGCTAGTGTTCTGTGAAAAAGAAGTCTTGAGACGTTAGTGATGTTTTAAGAAAGAAATAGCACTTTCAACACATAATGCTATGCAGGATCATCTTTACATGTCATTTCTGCCACTTTTCCTGGAACACCACTGAAAGGGAACAAATTCTAATTTATCTTAGCTGGACTAGATATCAACACCACTGTCACTTCTATTACTGCTGGGCTTGAGTAATGATTTTTCTGTCGGTATAGCTAACAGAAAAGATGAAAATTATAAAGATTTTCACAAATTCCAAGTGTTTTGGATGATGTGAGCTCTTGGACCTTGATAAATATTCACAGATCTACTATTACCATGACAAGAGCATAACCAAAACTCCATCTCTGCAGGACAGTAGACACTGCAAAGACCATTGTTTTGCAAATACCTGACTAATTCTGTAACTCTTGATTTGCTACCACTTTGCATACATTTTGTACACATATTTCACCATTTCCTCTGCATACCTCAGAGGCTGCAGTCATAACAGCTCTTCCTAGAGCATCCACTTTCGGATAACAAGCTATGACAGGTTCAGTGAAATCAGCAGGAAAAGAGGTCAGTCTGTTATGAAGATCTCACCCTTGTCCAGTGCTTGTTACTGCCAATTCAATACTGCATTTGCATTTTCAACTCACTCAGGTGCTCTGGAAAGACTTCTTGGATGAGGAACAAACCGCAGGAGTCGCAGTACATTCAAGCATTTAGCTGCCTCTTGCCGGCTGGGGAGATGACCATTATTGATTACAAAGGAATAATGCCAAGAAAGCATCTGATGGTGATGGACAGTTGCATAGCAGTGGGCTGAAGAACACCAGGTTCTTCTGTCCTTAAGCCATCACTTTCTTTGGAATGCAAAATATTAAATGCCATAATATCTGTAAATGTGAACTCACATTGAGAGCATGGTGCTGCCTGCAGCTTCATCTAACCCTGATTAAGTCAATGACATCAAAGACTGCAAAAATTTAACCCTCTTCTTCACCCTGAAGAATTTTCAGTTTAAATTCAATTGAGGGGGGGGAGCAAATAGAACAATGGACAAGACAGATTAAATATGCAACACTTCTTGGGGAGAACATGAGAAAGAAGATTGGTAGAGGTAGCATTAAGAGAGGATTTGAAGGAGAGAGCACACAAGGAACAACAGCTGTTAGGGAAATGAACTGAAAACATTCTCTCTACTGTGGAAAAGGCTGGACCTTTGTTGAAAACCACAGAAATCAGAACAAAGAACCTTTTGTTTTCAAGCTGTGTCAAGAGCCCTTTCACTGGTTTTGACAACCTTTAGAGGAAAAGGTTTTGGCAAATCCCATGCTCAGCCTTATGAAGAGAGACAAAAAGGCAAAGGAGAACAGAGGGGCTAGAGTCCAGCAAAACCTTTTCTGGGGGGCGTCAGCAAAGAGCCATGGAGAGACAACACCAAGGGGGGTGACGTCAATGATATCTGTGACCCACAGTCTGGTTTTCCCTGAGATTTTTTTCTTTGGAGTTTGGAAATCATCTTAAATCCTCTCTTTTAGTAATTTTAATAGGTGAGTGGCAGAAGGGTCTCCACAGCAACTTTTCCAGCCACTACAGCAGCCTACAGAGCAAATAAACCCTTTGGTACAACAGCTTAAATCCACACACACAGATGTAATATGCCGCAAGAAAATAAAAAGTAGAAAAGAAAGGCCAAGTGCTTGGTTCTTTATGACATGGAGACATGAAGGTCTAAAACTCATCTTTGGGTAAGCTGACCAGGCTTGTCTTCATTGCTGGAAGCCTCATAATTTAAGTAACATAAGGATCACAGGAGACAATAACAGTGATTCTCACCAGTTCAATGCAAAGTAACAAGAGGAGGGGCAGACAGAATTTTGGGTGCTTCAAAGAGCACTTCGGAAAGACCAGGTTTAAAGAAATAAAAACCCAAAGATAAACTGTTTCTGGCGGTGGAGGATGGGTGTGAGATAAATCACTGCCACCTCAAATCCATAAGCTGCTCTGCGCGCTGCTTTCCAGGTCATAAAAAGAAATATGCTGCACATGAGGAATTTATTCTTACCTCTGGTTCATGAACGGACAGGCAACAGCATTAAAGAGGTCACTGTCATTTTTATAGAGGAAAAATACTTTAACAAGACCTTCTGTCCTTGAACGGGGGCTATTCCCTGCATCCCTGAGCACCTGATCCCTAGAGCCAAACAGAAGTGTGTGGGGCTGGAAAGCAAGCAGGCAAATGGCCACTGCCTCCCTGCAGCACGCCAGCTGCAAACAGGAGCTGCTGAAACTGACTTTCTTCTTGTCAAACACAGCGTAAATCTCTGCTCCTGAAACAGCTCCTTGAAAAATGGCCACTCCTGCCCCTGCCCGTTGGGCTCTGCAGCAGGGCAAGCGGCTCCATGGGAGCAGGGAGCATCACTGCTATGGACCAGGGCTGTTGGCAGGTCCATTGGGTTTTTGATGCATCTGCCAACCTATTGCCAACAGCATTCCAGTGCTGCTACCTCCAAGCACACGTTCAATTTGGAAAACAAGAACAACCTAGAGGATAATCAAGGTGCTTTTCCACACCAGGAACATCTTCTCCTCACTGACCACATCAGGTAAAGTTCTGCTGGAGTCCAGTCAGTCTCCCTCCAGCCATTATCTTCTGAAGGGCAGATGGACCCATCAGGGGATTAATTATCCCAGCAGGTCTCAGCAATGTGCCTGATTCTCCTTTTGCATGAAGGACAAGAGATGGGTTATTCTGCTACCAGGCTGTAACACATCCCTCCCAGATGGCCTGCCCAGATAATCATCCCTTCCTCCCTCTCCTTTAGCCACTCATTTCCTTGCCCTGTGGGTACAGCCGCCATCCTTGCAACACCCCACAGAGACATTTATTCCCCTTTAGGGATTAGTAGCTGAAATTTCCAGACTCGAGGGCAAGGGCAAAAAAGCCACATCCTGTGTGAGTCAGGTGCAACACTGCATGTAAAATGTGGAGTGGCCTTGTGGTTACACCAAGCTCTGATGTGATATCCTGGGCAGATTCCTCCTATTTCTGCATGTCCCGTGTTTATGAATATGCCAAAGGATAACCCTGGCCTAGCAGCCTTAATCAGACCTTGTAAGCTCTTGAGGGTTTTGGATGTGAATATAAATATACTTGTGTTTATTCATAAATAAATAAACACTGGTTTGCTTACTGTTTTTGGCTTTGACATGTGTAAGACTTTCGGATGCCACAGAATGATGCAGGGATGGGGCTGGGACCCTCCTGGAGGACACATCAAAGGCAGAGCATCAGGCAGAACTTTTGGGCAAAATCTCATGCTTGTCTCCAAGTCACAGCATTTATTCAAAACCCAGTATAAAGGTATTTTTCTTTCCAGCAGCTCATGATTTGTGCTAGGTTATTGTTGGCTACTCTGTATTTGTAGATATTTTCACATCTGTTTGTTAGCCTGTAAAAAGTGACATTGTTCTCTCTCTGTTTCTGTAGATGAGATTGTTTTGGAAAGGATGACTTGTAGGTAGATAGGCTTCATCTTGCCCTTTAATCATGTCAAAACTTAGGTGGTCGATGCAACAGCTATATATATATAGATATATATATCTGACCCAGTATCAGGTTTGGAATTTGTAGAGACACCAGCCCTTGTTTAGTGCTGTCCATCTGTAGAGTCAAAATACTCTTGGCCATTTTCACCACATTCTCTCAGATGACAAAAGCAGACCAAAAATGACAAAAGCAAATGCACTTTTAGCACAATATGGTTCAATTTTAAACAGCAGGAGTTTCAGGGGAAAAAAAAGAAAAATAACTTGTTGACATGAAGCATGTGGAGTCTCTCATCTATCTGTGTAAGAGCTATAAATCTGCCTTGAAATGAGGCATAAAATACAGCATAAAAAGTAAATAATAGAAACTATAAGATCAGTTTAAAATTTATGGTAAGTAACTTATGGAAAGCACTGCATGTCTGAACCCTAAATCAAACGCTCTTCAGCTGTGTATTTCTGCAGACTTTTGTATAAAACTCCTTTCTTCTACTTCTCTTTACTTGAAGCAAGTTTAAGCTTAAAAGCCCTTCTATTTTCTATAAATTCATCAATGAAAGCTATGTAATCAGAAAGATAACACAAACCTGCCACAGAAAGCTGCTTTTAGTAGAAAGCATCAATAGTTTAAACTTTGGAGAAAAGCATTATTCAATAATGTAAAAAAGAATTTATCCTCTCCCGCAAAAATTCCATTTGCTCAATTAATGCATCTCCCCATTTTACTTACTGCTTTAAGATCTTCTTTTGACCTCCATACCTCACTATTATTGTCTTGTTAGTGCTAATTTCTCTCTCATTCTCTCCCAGAGACTACTATTGTCTTTCTGTGAGCAAGTGAAAACCAGATGAGGAGGATAAGGGAGAGATATTGAGATTTGGACTATCTATCAGAATTTTGCTGTGCCTGGTGAATATGACTAAGCATTATCAAAACTAAATCACTAGATTATTCTCTAAATCCTAATAATAAAAATCTTTCTTTTGATTTTAATATTGTGCCATGGGACTGGGATTCATGATCCTTCCAACTCATACAGGGCCAGGGCTTTATCTCCTCAAAATTTCTCTGTACAATAGTCCAGAAAACAAATTGCCCAGCACAAATATACATGAGCTCCCTTAGTCTGCAGCTATTCATCAGGAAAAGGCTACACTGAGCAAAGCAGGAAAGATTCTCCTACTCATAGAAGGAACACAACATAAGAGCAATTTCTAAAACAAACCAAAAGCTCATCTTTTTCTCCTGATATTTCCTGTAGCTGGACTTCTTCATATTAGTCTGGTTATTCCTGAAAGATTAGGAAGTCAGCCACAGCTCTTACATGGAGATGCTCACGGTAGATATGTGTATGAAGTTATGAAACGGTTTCATCTAAGTGCTAGTTATAGTCTATCTGAGATGCTCTTTGCCTTCTCCTTCTTTTTTGGCACACTGGGAGACAGTGTTGTGCAATCATCTTTCATGCGCAGTTACAGTTCCGCCAGTTATAGTGGAAAAGTTTTAGCAAGGAAAAGTTCCTTGGCAAGGCACCAAACACTCCCTTAAAAATTAATTTCAGGGTTTTGCTAAGCCTCAGCATTTGTGGCTAGAAAGAGCTGATGTGCCCTAGATTTCAGTGCTCCAAAGCAGACTGCTAACACCTTCATCCATTCTTCCTGGGACTGTCTTACCATGTATTTCAATGCAGGGGTTATCCTCCATTTGCCTCTGTTCCACAGAAGGCTATGAGTGAAGTCTGGTTTTGGTTGAGTGTATTTCCTTACTTTGACAGCTAATTTGTAGCTTTGTAGCCTGACGTTATCCTAGCAATGACATTATGGTCCCATTACCATCACCTTCCAAGCAAACAGAAACCTTTCCTGGCATCTAATCTTCATGCCAAAAGTCAAGTTTGCAAGCCAAAAAGCAATACAGAAGCTTCCACCAGATAGCATAAAAACTTTGTCAGTAAGCTAATTTTGCTGCCAAAAATAAACACCCATGTTTGAGTTAGACAACCCAAAAGCTGCTAAAGCCTGACCTGTTAAAATCTTGTGGCACATGAAATAAATTCTGCAGTCTGTCCAGATTCAGCTGGACATTGCTGCCATTGAGCAGTCCAGATGACGTTTGGTATTTATGAGTGACCCAATAAGTAGAACAGAAATTTGGAATTTAGAGATGGGTATTAAGTCCTTTGCAACCCCTGAGTAAGCAGGTAGTGCGGAGTTGTGATGGCTACGGAACTGTGTGAACCCAGCACTCACTGGCTGCTGCCCATGGTATCTCCTGGAAGACGGGAATAGGACCAGATGCTACCCTCATCCTTTGCTCAATTGTGCTGCTGGGCTTCTCAGTCTGCATACAGAAGCAAAGAATTCTCAGCCTTCATCCGACTCCAACTACACATGGGAGAAAGAAAAGCCTTTCCAAAAGACTTTTTCCCATGACAGCAAAAAAACCTGGGTAAAGGAGAGACAAATGTCCCTGTGATACTCTGCTTGGTACAAAAGGCTACTCTCAGAAGGCCCTAGAAAGTAGATGTCGTGGTCACCTAGAGTGATAATGTTTGTCTTGCAAGACCCAGGAAATACTAGAATAAAGTGAAACATGGAAGAAAAGCACAAGAACATAGACAGAAGGCAGAGACAGGGGTGAAAAAAACCACAGCCTCCAAACAGCCAAGTATATGGTCTATATATCTTCTTTTACAGACTTATTACATGACCCCCTGCAATGGGTACGTCACACTCTATCACTCACTCTCCACAGATTTTCTCCACCTTGGTGACACAGTGCTTTGGTATTTGAATCAGCTGGTTAACAAATATTGATCTCTCTGGAGTGACTCCTGATTCCAGCACACAATGTCCTGTGTTGAAGTCCAAGGCTCCGGCTGTCTTTTCTGCTCCACTTTATCACTGATGTCTTGGCTGTATCTTCTGCTTTTTCTTTTTTTTTTTTTTTTCTTTTTGCACTTTTGCCTATTTCTGTCTTTTTTTTTTTTTTTTTTTTTTCCCATCAAGCTGTCCTCTGGAAATCTGTTGAAATGAGTAACTGCTCTGCTGTACATCGACCAGAATGGCTTTGAACATGGAGCTGAGATTTATATGAGCTGAATGCTCAGACAGTTGTTCGGAATGGAAACTATCAATCTTCTGAGCCTGACACCTGATTTTAAACAAACCTCTCTATATCTAATCTTCATATATGAACCTTCTCACTGCAGCACCTTTATATGTAACTCTTGTATATATGTTCACCAACAGAAGCAGCGCTAGAAGTTGTAGAGACTAGCAATGAAGTAGTTGGGTTTCAGCCCTTTCCCCTGCTGGCACCACTGTGCATACCCTCCCAATGCCTCAGTTTCCCTATAAGTTCCCTGAATGTGCTCAAGGCTGGATTTTGCTGGGTTCAGGACTGTCCACCACTTCTGCAAGCATTTTATCTGCTCTGAATGAAACTTCACTAAAAGGTATTTCAGCACCTTATATCCAGGTATTAAAATGGCTTGAGATCTAAAACACTTTTCAAGTGTCCCAAAGACAGCAGCCCATCGTTACCCCTGCACAGTCATATAGCCCCAACAGCTGTAGCACAGGGATTGTACCAGGCCCTTCATCTACAGTGAACACACGGGAGCAAACCTGCTGGAGAAAAAGGGGAGCAAGCAGGTCCCACTGTCACCACCTCTCATGATCTCTCCAGGTATTTTGAGGCCTCTGGCATGTCAGTGTAACCCCAGGTCCTGGGAACAAATTAGTTGCCACTTTCTGGTTTGATTTTGTGGGGTTTATTTGTTGCAAAGGAGGTTCCTTAGCTTTAAAAGAAAAGCATGCAAGAAGGGCAGCTGAGAGTTCCCCAGGGAGAAGACACTGACGAGCAAGAACCTAAAAGTTACCACATTAAAAAAAGAAAGTGTTATTTTTTCATTCACGTGGGGACTGGTTCTGTTCTTTTTATCCTAAAAGGTGGAAATGGGAGGCTCAGAAAAATCAGAGTAGAGGCAGGAGGATTAATGACTTCAGGTCTCACCTCCCAAAGGATTATTGCAAAGCTTGGTTAGCTTTTTCCTCCTCCTTTCTCAACCCAAAGCACCTGATGTCAATTCAGCAAGTCTGAGTCAGGTTGAATAATAGGACATTTGCAGGGGAAGAGCCCTGCACTGCTCACAGAGGAGAAAAGTTTCAATAAACAGAAGTTCTTGCTTTGCTGTCAATGAACAAGGCTGCAACGATGCATTCTAAGGACTGGAGGGGCTTTCACTCTTCATTCCACAGTCCACAGCATGCAGGTCCTGTCTGTGTGCTGCAGAGCACCAGCAGCAGGATGCATCCTGATTTTGGATAAGGAATGCCTCAGGGCAGCTCATTGCAGGGTTCTGTAGGCAAGTCTCATGTTTGTTATTCCCTTTGCATGGAGTAAAAAGCATCAAGACTGACTCTGGCTCAAGCTTGGCTCTTTGCCTATGGAAAACATAACCGTATGTAATGTTCCTCATGCCAGTGGATAGCCCAATCAGCATTTTAATTACTGTTTATGGTAACTGAATCACAATAGAGAATTCAGCAGCACATTTTTGGGTTCTTAACTCATAATCCATACATTCCTCCTACACATCCCGGGTAGGGTACTGTATTCAGGACTATACTGGTTCAGAGGCACTTAAACCAGTTATGTCTAAGGAAAGCCATTGCATACTTGCCCAGTCCCAGGCAAATTCTACCCAGGATTCTCCTAAGCAATTCTGGTTAACTTGAAGGGCTGATGGGGCCAGAAGTACCTTGCAGCTCTGAGTTTTTTCAAAGAGCCCACAAAAAGCAACCATAATGTTCTAACAACCGGTTGAAGACCAGTAGAAAAATTCTTTTAGAGGGATCACAGAAAGCATGGCAGCCTTACAAAGCTAAGGCAATTGTATGAAACTCTGGAGGGGATGGTGAAAAGGAGCTGTGAGGCAAAACTACTGCATTTTCCTACTGCAATTTACTGTCAAAGGCTGCAGAGACATAACTATGGTTGACAGGTGACACAAGGCAGAGGACTCAGCAATAACCACCCCTCTTTTTCTACCACCACCCTTCTGATTAAACTCACACTTTCTGATGTTAATGTTGTCACCCCCTTACTTAAATTAATTGGATACAGCTATCTTGCGAACTCTCCATCCGTCCCCCTCAAACTGCAGTAGAAGTCCATTAATAACCAAAAGACAGGGAACACGTAAGCAATGAAACAAAATCCTAGGAAATACCTTGATACCGTTGTCCCAGGGAACACTGACTTTCATCTCTGCTCATTCCTCTAACATCTGGTATGAGTTGCTGGGGAATGATGCTCTGCTCAGCCTTGAACTCCTTCCAACCTGCAGATTCAGTAACAGAGTCAGGACACCTGTACCTCAAAGCAAAGCCATCCAAACCTGATCAGATATGCTGCCTGAGAGATATTATTCTTTTCTGATGAGAGGTAACTATTAGGCTATACTGGAAAGACAACACTGTGTTTCTTGCAAAAACTGGGATATTAATTTCTGGCACAATACAGAGTCAGGACATTTTTTACTGTCCTAAAATTCCCCCTCCCTGAGTTTACAGTTGGTCGTATTATTCTTTATTCCCCCAAAAAACACAAACTCTGCTTCTGTTGCCTTGCCAATATCGTCTGGCTGTACAGCTCCAGCCCACAGTTACAATGATGAAGGAATGTGCTGCAATGCCGCATCTTGCCAAGCTCAAGATAAGATTATTCTGGCCTTTCCAGGCCTTTAAAAATGGATATACCTTGCTACCTACCCCTCTTTCGTGATGAAGGCACCATTGCAGCAGGCAGGAGATCCCTCAGATGTGTTTCCAAGAAGGGGATGTGTGCTGCACCTCAGTTGTTGGGGTGACAGCACTGGTCTATGAAGAAAGCAGGATGGCACTGATGGGTCAGTTTGAGATTTGGCGCGGCTAAATCCATATTCATACTTTTGCAGATGCCATTTTGAGAGTCACGCTGAGCTGTCTGCTCACTGTAACCCCAACAGTGGCTGCTGCTGTGATGTGAAGAATGAAGAAGGGACACCATAGTGACAGCTCAGGTCATGAAACATCTGTGATGGAGGAGCTTTGGCCACAGTCTTAGAGAGGTGGGATTGTGACCTGATAATACTGGCAAAGTGGTATATTTTATTGATGCAATATTATCACTGTGTAAATAATGGTGCAAATAGAAAACAATTTAATTTTTAACAGTCCAAAGTGACACTCTAAATCTCAGTCTGTCTCCAAAGAAGACCTTTTGATGCCATTGCTAAGATACACAATTTCCACAGCAGGGTTTGTCTAATGAGCAGGAAGGCAGACTCAATAAATACTGCTTGTGCCAAGGTCACAAAGAATTTCTTTACAGTCCAGGGGTTGGACCGCTCAGCCCAAAAGGCAAAAATCATCTCAGGTAGGTCTGAATGCCTACAGGCATTGAGCAAACAGCTTTGCAAGAGCTGAGTGCAGTAGACAGAGCTATTTATCATACGCAGGGGCCAGAAACAAATGAAGTGACCTGTAAAACTAAATGTTTCTGTGGCTGTGATTGAAAGTGCTCAGGATATTCCTGCTCCAGGATCCAACACAATGGCTCTGTCTAACCAGACGTGCCTTTAAGCAATTGAGCTCAAGCTCTGTCTGGGCAAGGCGTCAAACTCCACAAATCCTTATCCAAGCCTCACACCTGACGGCACTTTGAGCCAGTCCAGACAATAATCTGGAGCTTACGTTCCACTTCTTCAACCCTTTCTATTCCCCACCAGCTGCCAGCCAGCCTGCCCTTATTCAGAGAGAGGAGGGGGGACAGAATGCAAGCGCGGCATGTCAAAAAGCAAAGAAACTCAGAGAAAAGATCAGGCTTCTGGCATCAGTGCAGATTTAGACTGAGGAGGTGTTAAACCATGCAATCAGCAAGCACACTCAACCACCAGCTACAAGGAATACGGGATGGCAGAGCCGCATGGGTTCAAAGGGGTCTCTGGTAGAGCCAAATCCCTAGTGAAAGCAGGGCTAATTTCTAAATTACACCTGGTTGCTCATGGCCTTCTCCAGCCAAGCTTTGAAATAGTCCAAAGATGGGGATTTCACAGCCTCTGTAAGACTTCATTCCAACATCTGAGCACACTTGCTGAGTGGCCACTCCTCACTGCTGGCTCTCATAGGGACGCAGCATCATCACATCCTGTTGATTCTTATTCCCACTAGACTGTACGTTACATAGAAGCATCAGCACTGGGCACTATTCTTCGGGGGACAGAATTAAGTAAAATTTGGAATGAATCTGTGTTGATGGACCCATACTATTCAGAAGACAAGAATATGCTTGTGTAGTCACATTCTTTGGGGGGCTCCTTCTCCAATGTCACTGACGTGTTTGGTTTGCTGTCATCTTGCAAAAAGGGTGCAAATCAGCTGAACTGCTACTGCATTTGACACAGACACAGGACTTCAATGTGAAAGGAGAAAAATGATTTCCCTGTTGCCCCATTCACCTCAGAAATATAAAAGTAAAACGGAAGTTCTGATTGAACAAAAAGTAGTAAATAAAGTCAGCACCAAAGTTACTCCGATAAGCCTGCTTTTGTTGACTTGCTTTGAGCAGAGATTCTCTCCAACCTCAAATATTTTATGTGATTTTAGTGGAACTTAAAATAATTTTTCACATAGCTTTCAATTTAACTGTATTTAAACATGCATTTATGTGCATTCCTGAAATGCAGCATTAGTGGGTAACTTATTGATAAAGCAGAAAAAGTTTTTACAATCAGATTTCATGTAACTCCAAGCCTGGTCTGGAAATGAATTTAGTTGCTTTAGTATTTTCCTTTGTGAGCTCCCTAGCTCCTTCATTTACCAATGTGGCTGTATGGATTTCAAGGGAGCAATGATGATTTACAGTCTCTAAGGCGCTGACCTCACTTTGCCATGCCCATACTTTGAGCCTGCTCAACCCCCTCAAAGACACACCTCTTCTTTACTTAATTTATTGTGCCAACCTCTAAAAGAGTGTAACTCCTCTGGATTCTTTCTAAATCCTTCAGACAGATGACATTCAACAGGAAAATGAAAAAGCCAAAGAAAAGGAAAAACACCCTTCTTACAGAGGAAAAATATCCTGCAATCTTATGTACCTGGCTTCTAAGTTTTGGCACTAGTGAGCCCTGGTTTGTATATTCTAATATGCATAATTTTTGTAGTAATTACCCTGCCTAGGGTACACTTTTAATGAACCATCCCTCGTGTCCTGACACAGTGAGTTTCCAGAGGAAAATATTGCCTGTTGTATACTTAGCAAAAGAAGGACCTTAAAATGTACAAAATGTTAAGCTTAGGCATTATGTACTGAGAAGAGATGGAGGCTGAGAGAAGGGTAAAATGGGCATGGATATGGATTGAAAAAGGGAGGGAGGACAGGAGGGTAGGAAGCTGAGTGGTTTGGGCATCAATGTTAACGCTGCACAGATAGTGTTATTGCATGAGGGGACATCATCTGCCCATCTTCAGCTCCAGATGTGCCATCAATCCCACATTTAAGTAAACTGAGGACAGAAAATGCCATGCTTTCCAGCATGCAGATCCTTCTGCAGCTCAGCTCATGCTAGAGAACAGTTAGATTAGAGATAGGAAGGAGATGGCTTGCAACCTGAAGGTCTTCTCAGTCTGTTAGAAGTACCACAAAGCAATAGCCTGTCCCTGAAGATAATCAAGTCCTCTAGCTATGACAGAAAACTAGTAATAATGCTGGCAACAGAACAGACAGTCTCTTCCTGGGAACAAAAGCCAGAACACACTGATTAATGGCAAGAAGAGGAGTATTTTTGGGTTTTTTTAACCAAGCCAATCTGAATCATTGTAGAGGCAAGAACGCAAAAATCAAGACAAGTTCCCATGTCCTTTCTCAATTTAATTGCGGTTGATTTAACAGGATTTTGTTTGAACACAGTTGCCTGATGTTATATCTATCTCAAAAAGAAGAAAATATATTTATTTCAGTTTTATCAATCCCAATGAGCTAACCCAGGTTAAAATAGAGGTGAAAAGGCTACAAGAACACATGAACGTATGGAATGATTCATATCAAAGGTCCTTATGTGCTCAGGATATAAGCATGGGAAGCAGGGACTAATTCCCATACTGTATTTAGCCCTTTGAAACCCGCAGATTTAGAAACATTTGAAGGCATAGGTCCCAACCGATGGATATGTTTAAAAGCCTCCCATGGGACCATGCATCATATGAGAGCTCAGCCTTATCCTTCAGATAGCCTGCAGAAATAAGCTCCTCATCAGATAATGAATCATGAGACAACTTACTGCTTCTCAGTTGATTTAAACAGTAAGGTTATGAGTAACCGCGAAGAGGTCATTTGGGTTTTAGGGTTGGGGTTGAATTCAAATTGCTGAATTGAGTGGTAGCCTATGTTATTTTTCCTTCTTTTCCTTCATCCTTATTTTCATCAGTGTTAATTAACATGAATTGGTCAACTGGCACTAAAAGCCCATTTTTCTGTTGCTATTTGTGTACAAACATACCTCATGTTAAAACAGAATCAGAATGTAAATATGAGCCAAGCAAGTATCCAAGCACACTCTAGGCTTAAGGAAAACCCATGCTCCAATCTAAAGTTTGTGCTTGAAATCGAGAGAAAAAGTATTTCTAGTTGTTGAGAACAGTTTATCAGTCTACAAATATTAGTTCACTTGGTTTTTATTGCAGCTCAGCCTCACTGATTGCAACAAGGATGAAGGTCTCATTCTTTTTTCCTAAGGCTCCTATCCTGGTAGCATACAACCTTTCATTTTTCTTTCTTTTTCTTAAATATTTTTGGCAAATATTTTCCTTCTCTGGCTTCTTATACTGTATTCTTACACTATATAGTAAGGATAAGGACATGCCTGGCTACACAAAAGGGTGACCATCCAGGTTACAGATTAGGAAATAGTACAGTTTGTCAACATTTGGCCTGGACAAACTTTTCAAATATAAATACATGTGGTTTTATTTAAAAGAGGAAAAAACCTCCAAATTCTGCTAAAGGTTCAAGCTTGTTTTCTTTCCAATCTTGGATTTTTTTCCCTGAATGTTTAGTACATTGTGTTCCAGTGTTATCAAGTTTAATCGCATTTATAAAATAAAATGTAATTAGGAAATGGAAATAGAAATTGAGAGCCCTTTGGTTTTGTGGATTATTCAAGAAATTCCTAGCCCAAATTGAGCAGAATTCATATATGTCAAGTATTTCTGGGAGTGTATTCCCAGAAAAGAGGCAATATAAGCCCAAATAAAGTACAATAAAGAGATTAACTCATCAAATTGCTACATCTGTGGACCAGACAATTAATTCCCTTTATTCAAAGTCTGACTCTGAAGTGGCTGAACTGCTCTTTGTGTGAGCTCTCATGCTGTATAAGTTGCACAATGCCTCAAACGCAGTTCACATTTTAACAGCTCTTGCTCAGGTAGAGAATTCTAGCCCAGAAAATACAAATTGACCTTTACAGTCCAGGTCTGAAGCGTAGCTCTCTGCATCAAAGTTCCCAGACTGGCGCTAGGGTCCTGAATCACCACAGAAAATTGCGCAATAAATTTTGCATAGCAAGAGCAAATTCTCCACCAAATGCCTACAATTTAAACCAGAATAATTAGTGCTGATAACCTAATATATGGCTTTCAATAAATCGTGTGATCCAGTGCTTGAACTTTAAGAAATCAGTCTAACATGTATCTCAAGCCTGAGACTTTCAGTGACCTTTGGATGCTACTACTTGAAAAATACCATATCATGTAAGCTTCATGCCCCAGGGCTAATAATCCAATAAACCCACATCTTGTCATTGCTTCCTGTTTTCCTGAAGCTTTCCATCTCTCTTTCCCCTAACAAAAGCTAAAGGATTCATTTGCTATGTGAAGTATAGACTAGACAGCAGCCCTGTGTTGAATAAAGCAAAAACAGTACTATTGCTCAAAAAAAGGGATGCATTAAGAAGTAAAGAATCAACATTGCAAAGAAAAGATCAAAGTGAAGATGACTGTTTTAATAAAGAGAGGTGAAAAAATATATCATTCCTTAGCTAAGAGGTAGACAATATTTATAGCAAGACACTAGCAAGTGTGGAACAGAAGGATAGCTTTGGAGATTTATTGCCCTGGAAATATTACTGTGACTCTGCGTGACATCGTAAAACCTGAGTAAATATGGTGGAGACAAACCCCCTTTAACATGAGTGTGAATCTAATTGAAACATCTTGCTCAATTTTACGACTTCAGAGTCAGGTCTTTGGGGTAGACCCATGAATCTGTTCTAGGTAGTCATTTATAGTCAGGATTTGGATAAAGCAAAAGAAAGTGAACGTGCAAAGGCTGAGATTGTATCACAGTAAGAAAGTTTGCCTGCCAAGACTAAATTGCAAGTATTCTTGGAAAACTGGTGAAATGAGCTGAAATGAAAATCATCAAATTGCACAAAGAAGAGAGAAGGATTGTACTTATAAAGGAGAAATTAAGCCTGAATGGGGAACTGGTGGCAGGGATCACTTGTGTGTAAAGAACCCAGGAGCAAGATGAAGCTGCAGACTGAATGGGACGAACCTGCTTGAGATAAAGCCAGCCTTGTGAGTGGTTGCAGTAACGTGCTGCTGGCTCTCAAATTCAACCATCACCTTTGTTTGGAGATGGGAAAGGTGATGAGAATAAATCCGAAAGAAGGGGAAAAATACTTCAGAAAATACAGCGTATTAACAAGAATTCAATTTGTCTAAACTAGAAAAGCAACAACAGAAGATGGGAAATGTGTGTTCACAGCTCTGCACATAAAGATTGTTATCAAGGTAATAGCAACCAGCAGCTCTCCAAGACTGCTGCAAGAAGCACATGAAGCAATTTGCTTTGTGCACAAAAAACTACCCTGAACATGTCTTGGGCTTAAGCACTGCATGTAATTGTTATTTTGTTCTAATTTTTTCCCTTCTTTCCATCAGACATACTGAAGGCAACAATAAATATCTATATTAACAGCATGCTAGCTTAGTCATCCTCTCTATATAAAACACTGCAAAAACTTCATGTTGGCACAGATACAAAGACACTCCGACCTCAAGAAGAATGTGGTGCATTTTGCCACGAGGATGCTGTTTTCACTGTAATTTTTGTAATAAGCCCATCAAAAGTATCATACTTTTCTCCTGAAGGAACAGTGAGTTCCATGTTCAGTTTTCTGTCATCAACATGCAAGGCTGGTTTGTATTCTGCAGAACCCATGGTCTGAATGCATCAAGCTGCACAAAGCACAAGTGATACTTCAGGTTCAGATTTTTAGTAAAGTAAGGTTTTGATTCTCCTTAGGATTCATTTTTAAGAAAACGAAAAGTGGTTTGGAGCGGGGAAGAGACAGAGCTTACTACCCTGAAACTCGGAGCTGGAATATTGAAAGCAGAAACTTGTGTTTGTGTTTCTCATTAATATATGAAGCAACTTCAGGGCTTTTTGATTTAGCTGTGATTGTGTGATCCAGTCCATAAAGAAATATTTACTTTAAAAGAGCTACACAGAATTAAAAGCCACAAATGCTGCGATAAATGCTAAATGGCAATGTGACAGCCCTGTTGCACCCAGTGGGAAGAGTGTGAGCAGCAGTGATGGGTGAAAGAGCCCAATCACTGTCCCAAACTGTTGTAGACTCTGTCTTTTCCTTCATGCAATATCTTGCACATACCTAACGCACTTGAGGAGCACAGTGACATTAGGGTGGCATTTACACCCTTGCTCACTGAATAGACACAAAACATATCACTGAGGTCAGAGCTGAAGTCCCCCCAAAACCTCACCAATGACTTCAACAACCTCCAATGCATCTTTTGCACAGGGTGCGAATCTCATCCCAAAATGCTGGGGTTTGTCCCCTGATGTGCCTGTGCTTTGCAGAAGCAAACTTTTTCCAACACCTGCGCTCCTGCAGCACCAGGCAAACCTCAGGGGACATAGCAAGCTCTCAGCATAAGAAAAGCTTTTCTAAACTGGATGCAAATAATCAGCGTTTGACTATATGATATATAACCACATTGGGCAATATCTCCTGAAGCCATCCATCCCCTGGTCCAGATGGGAGGTGCTGTTAAAGCTGACAGGATCTGCAGCTAGCAAATTGTACCAGAGATTTAGGAGATTGTAACAAATATCCACAAAGCTTTCAACTCCATGCTCAGCTGCAGCACAGAAAGCAAACAGGATGTCAGTTGCACTGATAAAGGAATGTAAAATAATTGAAAAGATTTGGTTATTACTATATGAGGAAATGATAAGATCTTGTGCAGAGTATGGCTTGGTCAAGAAACGATAAGGGAAATAAATTATATCAGTTCTCCAGGCTTAAGACAGGAGAAGCATTCCAGACAACAGGCTTATTGTCATTTCTAACAGCCCCTGGTAGATGGGCCAGCTATAGTGCTCGAGCGAACGATGTTTTGTGCCTGTTAGCTTTGTCCAGCTGCCAAGTATGAAAAGCACTTTCAAGTTCACAAAGCTTCTCATTCTCTGTCAGCGCAGCTCTGCTGCCACGCACCCAGACTCATCATTGCTGCCAGAGCCAGCTCTGGCATCCAGCGCTGCTAAGCACCTCTACTGTGAGAAGACTTCAATGCCACCAGAAATAATCACAAGGAGAGCCTCAAAAAAATAAATAAATAAAAGGAATAAGCCACCTCTTAGCATAAGGTAATGCTGACAGTCACCACTGCTGATGTGACCTCAGGCAACTCTGGTTTTCATTTGCAGATGTCATGCAAGGGACTGTAACTGCAAACATCACTGAAGCAGCAAACCCTTGCCAGCTTGGGCTTCACCCTGAGTGACATTTCATGCTTTGCCACTTATAACCCAAATATTTTGCAAACATTGCTTCAGCAGCTCACCAATGAGAGAAAACAAAACAAAACTGTTACTAAATCAAGCAAAAATGATGTAAGGTTGATGAGAGAGATGACTGCTACAGCACTGGACTTCTGTGAGGTCAAAACCAGAATGCATTTGTTGATATACCTTCAAAAATAGATGTAGCAGCAAGAACAGATGTATTCACATCCATGAAAACACAGCTCTGGACAGATGTTAGCTTTGCTGGGTCAGCCACACACAATGATCTGTCAACCACAGCTCTGAAAAATATTCATAAAGACATACACTTAAATGCATACGTCTATAATAAAAGCAGGACAGCTATTGGATTTGGTAACTGAGAGAGAGCACCAATGGTGACACCTGGACATATCAAATCCCACTTTTCGTGAGGGATGACAGGACCTGGAGGGTCTTGAGAGATCCCTACAAACCCTGTGTCTCCCTTGGTGCTTCTCTTACCTCGAAGTCCAATAACACAGCTTTATGGGTGGCTGTTCTTAACATCAAACTGGCTTAGCCTCCTTGTTCCTCCTGTAGCACAGACTTTCCTTCACTCAATTAGGAGCTCATCTCTTCAAGTGGCTTGCAAAATGGGAGATGCAATCTAAGGTAATAGGGCTGTGTTTCTTTTCTGGTTTCTTCCCTTCATGTCTCCAGGGATGTCTGTCATTCTCCAGGGACGCAGGAGCAGCCCAGATGCTCAGCATCAGCTCCTTGACTTTCATTAGATGCTAGAATGTACATATGATTTCATGGAATGAAAGGCTATAAAGTTATAGCAAGTACAGTTACAACACTGTCGTATGATCTTTGGTAATAAATGCTTCTGCTATTGAGTTTGCTTCAGGGAGGAGAGTAAGTCACCAAACAATGCCCTCACTGTTAATGGGTATTGTTGATAGAGGTTTGGTGGTTCAGTGAGTCCCCTGAAGCTCAGGCAGTTGTCTAAAACTCTGTGTCTACCAAAGCTTGAATGAGTGCTGGGTGCCAGATTTTAGATCCCTTATTTCAGCAGTAAACACATGACAATAATCCGTGGAAACCAGTGGAAATTGTCATGGTGTTTTTCTTGTCTTTAGTGCTGTTGTCAAGCACAAGACCAAGTTTCATTCTCCATTTGAGCTATGCACAACTACCTTTTTCTTTTCTCCTCCATATTTCAGAACCTGTTTAGATGCTAAAAATGGGAAAACAAAACAAAAACCAAGCAAATCCTCTCCCATCCCCCAAACCAGAACACAATCTCAAGAGGTATTCTCAGAGAAACAGGGTTTTCTCAAAGCCTCAGCAGGTTTTTTTGTTACTTTTACTTGTGCTCAGATTTGCATTCAGCTCTGGTTCTGATTATATATCAGAAGATATATATATCTTCAAGTATATCATGATTGCTCTGTACAATTTCTCAGTAGCAAAGCCATCACACCAACAGCTCGTGTTTGCTAATGTCTTCAAGAAAAGAACAAAGAGAAGATTATCTGTTTGTGATCTTTGAAAGCATCCGTTTTGCTCTAATTTGCGAAAGACCAGGACAGCTTTCTGACAGAGACAAAAATCAGCAAATGGGAGAAATTTGAAGGAAACTTTGAAGTTGCAGATCAGAGAAAGAAAATAAATTAAGGAGATCTATTTTAGTCTATTTTTTCATCTCTCAAGTCTTATAACTGAGCATTATCTGGCTATAGACACAGGTAATTTTCATTAAAGTGTTTAGAAGTTTATCGTTTTTGCTCTGTACACCATCATGTATCTGGACAAAAGAGAGCTATCTATAAGATTCATACCTTTCTACTCATTTCTTAATAAAAACCAGCTAATTGCATCACCTCTTCTTCTTGCCAAATGGAGACCATCGTTTTATTTGGCTTACTCCAACTTGTTTTCTGTAGAAGTCATGAAATTTCTGGATGTTTCTTTCCCATTTGAGAAAATAAACATTGCAAATTGGCATAAAACTTGTGCAAACACAAGTTGATTTGGACCTGAAAAATGCTGTGTTCAGACTAGGACATTTCTACTGAGGCAAGTGGAATTATTGTCAGTGTTTGCCAACAATGCATTAAAAAGAAAAGGAAAAAAAGAAAAGTTTAAATTCTGCCTAAATCTCTTCAACTTGTATTACACTGAACTTCCACGCACTGCTTCAATGCTTCAGTGAAGAAGTTCATGACTGAAGTAAATGGAAATATTTGCTGACCCAGTAGATCTTCTCTTGCACCCCCACCAAATAAACTGCTGCAATCACACCTTACTTTAAAACAGAGCATCCAAACTTGGCCAAATGGCTTCTCAGATTATACCAGGCTTTTTACCTGTTCTGCACAAAGAACACATGGAATATTTTGTGTTCTTACTATTAGTCTTGCACTTCCAAGAAGCAGAAAGCCATATTCCTTTCTGAATCTTGAGGCTTTTGGAGAAATAGCTAATGTAGCTTCAGAAGATGGGCTTTCTTTTGTTCTGCCTTATGTATGACAGCTCAGCTACCATTGAAATGTTGCTGCTTGAAGCAGCACAAAGCGCTGCTGAAAGACAAAGGTCTTGCACAGAACTCCATTACCTATGTGTCAGATTCTCCTTCTGGCTTTGCAGTCCTGGAAATCACTACCAGAAATACAGTCATTGTCACCCAGTGATATGTTACCTTATATGCAACCACCAACCCTGAATGAAATGTCTTTATTTTGTTGGTTTCTTTTGGACTAATGACTACCTGCCACACATGAAACATGACAGACATGGGGATTCAAGAGCCTTCAAAAACCTCCATGGAGGTAAAGGAAGTCAGGTTTGTGGGGAAACCTCACAGCTTCATTAGACCAAGCAACTTGGTTGGAGAAATAAGCAAGTGGGAAAGTCTATACTAATACAGTACTTAAGATACAGCTACACAGGAATACTCCACCTTCCTAACACCTTCTTACAGCACATGTTCACAGGAGAAGGTGTCTCCTTCAGTGTGCAGATGCAGTATCTCCAATCCCCTTTGTGATTAAAGCATCAGTGGGATTATACGTAATGACACATTTAATGCAATATAATTATTTCTCACCAGACTTCCAAGCGCTACTGCAAATTTATGTTTGATGAGCAATTATTCTGGGAGGCCTTCTCATAAACGAAATCTTCTGTAACTTTTATGTGAAATTACAAGACATGAAACGGTGGCCATACCTCCCCTGCAAGGCACCGAGCTGCTTAATTCAATTACATACAACTACTTTGAATAATGTGGGCCTTCTTTTTTCCTGCGGGAAAGTCTAGTCTGCCCATATCCAACAAGAACCTTTTGATGGTCATGGGCTGCAATGGCTCAGAGGCTGTCAAAGCCAACTGTTGAAGTGCAAACAAGAGCAAACACATCTGTCCTACAACAGTGCCCCATCTGCAGACACTGCCATCAAAGACACTTTCTTTGGGCTATCCTCTTCTGTCAGTTATGCAGCCTGGAAGAGAAGCTGGGTTACTCACACAAGGGAAAAACAGCAGAGGAAGGCACCACCTCTGTCTCCTACTACGGGGCTGATGGCAGCCCTAAATGAACCTTGCTATAATTAAACAGGGTAGATGCTGGCATAAAGATAACAGGCCATACATCAGTGAACTCTGATAATTTCTCTTATCACCTTCCACGGTGTTAGCTGTCTTAGCACTCACAACCCACTGAAGGGAGCATGATGAGCAGATCTAAGTGGGATTTAGGCTGCCTTTTCCTTCATTACAGCCCCTGGGACCTCTCACCTGGCACGCACAAAGCTGTAGTCCACACTGATGCATCATATCGGTGTTTATCCCTTTGGTCCACAGCCTCTCAGCTACATCCTGCATTCAAGCAAACCAGAGGGCACCTCATTAATACTTCAGCAGTAGGATCCAAGTGTGTAAGCCCTGCTTCTGGGACAGAATTCCTCCTGCAGAAAGACAAGAAGAAAGAATAACAAGAACACGAACACTCCTTGGCACTTCAGTGATACTGGAAGTATCCATTTTTGGGATAGAGACTTTACTTTCTGTGTCAGTCCTCTTGTTACAGCCTCTTTGAGCTGCATGCTAGCAAGAGGATTTGGACCAAAAGTTTAAAGCAAAGCAAAATTCTGTGCAGACACCCAGAGTCAGGAAAAGAGCAAACCACTTGCATTGGCCTGCTGAAACATTGGGAATGTTGTTTAATTGTACCTTTGCATGCCAGTTTCCAAGAAGGAGAAATAAAAGCAAGCATGCAAATTTCATTGTTGAGATCAGGTTCCTGTCTTCCCAGTCCTGTTTCTCATTCTCTAATGAAATCTATACTCTTAATATGACTACTTCTTAAGGACCTCTTTTGCCATAAAGACTCTTAACCCTTAGAGTCTTATTTACTAAGACCTTAATTTAAGGGTTTATTAAGACTTAATCTAGAAATCATTTTGTGTGATCAACAGCAAGTCGTGGGCCCAGAAATCAGCTATGGTGTCAAGACCAGCCATTCTCAAAGTGACCTTAAAACTGGTTGAAACAACCCTCTCTGGAAGTGCAGAACCACACAATGGAATACAACACATTTAAAGGAAACCATCCTAGCTAAAAGAAGACCAAAGAGCCTTTTGTGATGATGTAAGGCTAACCTAGAATAAGTTGAGTTTGGGTCATCTCACTTTCAGACCTACTTTTTCAAGTTCCCTCTATATCGAAGTCAAGAAGTATCCCACCCCAGTGCCCCACCTGGAAAAAAGGACCAAGTATCAGGCATGCACCCAGAAATTCTCAGAAGGAAAAGACATTTACTGATATAGAAGGGATTTTTGTGATCAGTTCATACTGCTGGGAGGAATATGGCAGGGACACTGAAATGCCATGGTCTGGCCTTTCATTTCCAAGAAATGGGCATCACAAGAATATCCTACTCCAGGCCACTGACAGGTACATTCTTCCCTACACATCTCACATTATTGATTTGTTATACAAGATGATTTTTGCTGAATTTAATAAGAAACAAACCAAGTGAAGCCTCTAATGCAGGATGCAAGGGGTTTTATAAGAAAGATTGCTATGATTTTTTTAATTGATCACGCACTGGTTCTCATACTTTAACATATTCTACTCAGCAAGAAACATTCAGCATCATCAACAGTCATATCTTTATAGTCACAGCTTGAATTTACATGGCTTCTAGAAAACCAAAAAGTGTGCCCAGAACACGTTTTCTGGAAACATTTTGATTTTCAAACTATTCTGGTATCTTAAAAACAAGAAAAATACTTGACAAAGAAGAGCTGTTTGTTGAAAACATTAGTTGTTTCGCATTTCAAAGAGAAAATTGAAAACACTTAGGAAGGGTGTAGCTATTTACCAGTCAAGAGTGTTCTTATAAACAAAATAATATAAAACATATCCTCTTTGCTGTTTTGTTGTTTAATATCTTCCAGTGTATCACCATGTGGAGAGCAGAACAGAAGAGAAAATAGAGTGTATTTCCAAGAAGCCTTGCAGTAGATAAAAAAGGTAAAGGACAAAAGCATGGCAGCAATGTGTTCCAGCTTTATATGATTAAAAATCCTGAAATTTGAGACAGGTACCAATCTTTTGTCAGGAAAGCTGAATAGTCTCTCACGACATCTACCTGCAATTCCAGCTGGGCACATCAGGAAAGTGAAGAAATGTGAAGGCCAAGAGTTGAGTTCAACCAATGCACAATACATGACAGAAATCCTTGAGCTTCTTTGACAACCGCTTCACAGAAATGCAGCTCAAGAAAACAGATCAGTAACAACAAAGCCAAGTTCATCATTAAATTGTTCTTATTAAACATTGTTTGCCATGTTATTTACAACTGTTACATTCATTAAAATTGCTATGCGCATGCCATTTTACCCACAAGAACCATGAGACTATAAGAAATAAATTCACATACAAACCTAAAATACATCTTTTGCAGATGAGTTTCCAACAGTGAAAGCATGGGGTGGATATTTGTTCTTTGCTGGGGTGGAGAGGCTGTGGCAGTGCACAAGAGACTGCATGCTGAAGAAATAAAGGAGCTGGTTTGTTTTAAAAAGAGACAGAACCAAGTGGCTTTCTACCATTTCACATCTGTAGAACAGCTGAATTTATGCTATTCTTCATTCAACCATTTTATCAGATTTTAGTTCTTTGTAAATCAAGCAAGGGGCTAGAAATAACATTATAGCTAGTGAAGAGTGATGCATTCGCTGACGCTGGTCTCTTGGTATACCATATACCTCAGAGTAGCAAGCAGTCAGTTTGAAGAAATGCCATGTGAAGCTTATTTCTGTTTCCAGGCCCTTGTGATCCCCTGGGAGAGGGCAGCTCTGCCTGAATCCATGCAGCCTTTCTAACAGTAACAGAAAACCACCATCAGCAATAGCATAATTCATGACTAATATGGGGTTGCTTTTAGCATGCATGACCTTAAGTATCTTACTCTATTAGCAGCAACAGTGTGTAGGGTTTTAGGCTATAAACCCCTGCAGCCAAACGTGAACTAGATGCATCAACTGCAGTGAGACTGTGCTAATTTACATTATCTCGGGTATGGTAAATGAGAGCTTAAGGTACCTTGAAACACTGAGTGTCCCATTCAAACCCTGAACAAATACTTCACAGCTTCAGACTCGTGGATGATTCATGGGCAAGAACAATCTGAGCCACGTATTCAAGTGCTGCAAGTCCAAAGCAGAATATCAGTTTTCTGTCACTGGGGAAAAAGAAATTTCTGAGGTGAAACATTACCTAAAGATTCTCATTCATTTAACTAAGAAGCTGAAGTAGGATTATAAACTGTATTTCTCTGATATCCATGCCCAGTTACACAGATTCTCCAAGAAATCAAAATAGGTCAAAAGATTTATTACAAGGGAGAGAAACTGTGTCTGTAAAGACATGCTTCTGTCAAAATCAGAAGTGCCCCAATACAGTAAAGTTAAGAGCATACTGCAAGACCTGTCTCTTTTACTGTCCGTATCCAAACCGTGCAATGTCAGAACTCACAATGACATACCTACAGGGCCGGTTAGAGGGGTTTTCTGTAAGCAAAAGAACAACACACAGTAACTGCCTACCAGCTTCCCAGAGTACGGAAGAAATGTTTCAAGCAATATGTGATGCTCTTTAGTTTTTAGATTGGGCATGCTCTCATCTTCCCATGAGAGAACTAAAATTTTCCAGAGAAAAAGTCAACTCCTTACTTAAAATGCCACAAAAGAAGTTCAACTTTCCCACCAAAAAAGTTTTGATGGTAAAATGGCTACGCCTTAGACCAGAGCTCTCCTAATGCATTGCTCAGCTTTGCTCGTGCTATACAAAGATCTTCTGCATGATGTGTTGCCCAGTGACGAAACCCAGTTGCTTTCTCAGGGTAAATAATGCATAAATTGAGAGCGCAGAGTTGTGTTTATCTGTTCTATGATCAAAAGAATGTCCTGAGTTAGTTAACGTGTTTTTTTGGAGACATACCAGACAATCTTATCATCATTATTCCAAAAATAAATCTCAGATTGATATCAGTGGACGTTGCGTCACAGAGGACAAGAAGAGGGTAAAAGAGAGTATAGTAATGATGGAGTGAAATGTGCAATATGGAACTGTTTGTTTGTAGCCTTTGATGGCTACTGATAAGAAGTTTCAGTTGGAAATCATCCACACAAGGAATTTGAGAGTCCAGCATGTTGTTTCAGGTGTGTTGCTGGCAGTTGGCTTTCTAAGCAGTCAGTTTTCCTTCCTGAAGCCATGAGCCAGCCTGTGTACAGGGATCCAACATGAGCAAAAGTACAATGAAGGAAAATCTAGTAAGCTTCAAAAAGTGGCTGCCTTTTCTATGTCTCAGGACGCGGCCTTAATTTCTTTCGCCCAAAAAGTTCATGGTTAAGATTGGTTCCTCTGGATTAACAAAGATATAAGCCACAATTGCTTTTATCCTGATCAGGCACAAACACTGGAAACCTTGCATCAGCCAAATAGGGCTATAAACAATGTAATAGTATCTTTGGTGCTATTGGAAATTTATTTCACATCTGCCTTCCCTAGTTCTGGAAGGGAATAATTGGCTTCATTAGCAAGAAGACAAGAAATCTTTCGTCTTCCCAGCTGTCCTATCCAGAACACGTATCTCACTGACCCAGAGCAATACGAACTCCTGCTGACAGTACTCAGTGGCTGATTTCACCTCCTGGCCCATTTCCCATATCACATTATGAAGACCTCTATGTCTGCTCTTCATAAGTAAAAACCAGCAAAAACTGCCACACTCTTTTTTAACTTTCATGCTTTTTCATATATATTTCATCAAAATATAGTCTTTCTTAGTAGAAGTTAATTTTATTCCCTTCTGTTTTGTTATTAGTTACCCAATAAAAACCAAAACATTCCCATGCCTGTAGAGCATTAACTCTAAGGCCTTCTACATTTATAAGCTTGTGGATAACTGTCGCAGCTGGTGTGAGGCAGAAGAGTGATTGAATGTCTAACAACCATCAGACCCATCGCAGTTATATCCTGTGTTTCCTGAAGTCAAGACTTACTGTGAAACACCCTTCTCACTTTTGCTGTGAACCACAGGTCATCTCTCATGACATCTTGATTCTGGATATGGACTAGTAATCACCTTTCCTGCCCCTTAACTCCAGCTGCTGCCACAGAACAGGTTAAGACACCAAAAGTTCCCTTTGCAGAATGGGATGGGACTGTAGCAAGGCATGATGCAGTCTCATCAGCTGCTGACTTACGCTGCCAGCAGACTAATGGGGCTTAATGAGGCATGATTATGTTCAGGAAGAGGTACTATCGTGCCCAGAGGGGAACACTCCACTCAAATACCAGAGAACAAAATGCCCAGTCATTGCTCCACATCAGCCCACCAACACTCTGCAGCTATTTCAACAATGGGCCTAAAGCAGACTTCAATAAGTAAATGAGGAAATGAGCCTCAAGGGAGTTGCAATTTAGTAAATGGCTGTTACCAAAGAGTGCATCATGTATGTATGTGAATTAGAGCAGTGCAGTTTGCAGAGTAGGACTTAATCATTGTGGCTGAAGTCTGTGGGCTTCCTATGGCATCTGACAGTCTCTTTGTTTTGCCATGGAACATCCTCCAACAAATTGTGAGGACCACTCACAACCCTTTAATTAGAAAATTCACTGGTGAGTCTTACAGACCCCCTATCACAGCCTTGTGGATACTCACAGCAGAAATTGCCCATACCTTTTCCTTAATGCCAGCTATGACAACAGAACGATCAACAACCAGATGCAAGTTTGATGCCATTTCTTGTCCTGTGGAAATCATTTGCCTTGTAAAGACCAAGATGTCACCACCCCAGATCTACATTTTTGCTCCCGGTTGGTTTAGAGCTTCTAATCTGGACAGAACAGGGGTTCATTTGCTAGCATTGAGCAGGCAAACTTGAGGCAGGAGCATAATGTCTAGCTCAGGCCCATGGCTCCATAAATGAGATCCAGAGAGCACTTTGTGAGCCTTTCTTTTAGAAAAGGGATCTGTGTCATTGCACCCTTTACAATTCTGGGTTCCCACCCCAGTCAAAAGAGATGTTGAAATCCAGTAATTTTCAGTACACACCATTAAAAATGAATTAGTGGTTCCTGTTTACTTCCTCTTCTAACAGTCTTCTTGACATCCTTCTCTCCCAGGAAAAAAGTCCCCCCTCCGTGAATATGATGGCATGCTCTGAGCTCAGCCTGTGCCTACAAATTGCTTCACGCTCAGCACAGCCGTGCCTGCCCCTCTCTGCCACTGGGGAAGGGAGAGGGAATGCAAAGGAGGGTATGCAAGTCCCATGGGTCTCCGGTCTGCTTTCAATTAAAGGTAGAGATCACAGAAGACTAGGGTAGTTCACGGGTGATAAAAAGAAGGGACAGGAGAGCTCAGCACAAAATGGGGCTTTGATGAGAAATTCACATCTTCCAAAATTACTGTGCCCAGAGGGCTGGTGGATGAAAGGTTTGGTAGGAATAATATTTCCCTCTGCTTTGCATGCCCCAGAAGTGGGAATGATTCCTTTACTCAGCTACCAAAACTGAGATGCTCCCAAGGATGGGACGCAGCTGATCAAGACACAAATCCTAGATCCATGCTACCAAGGAAGCTGATCAGCATGCCTCAATGCAGATCTACACATGGAGTAGTTACAAGGGACCATCCACTTGTCAGTGATCAAGCACAAAACTAATGATATCTGTCAATGGTGTAACAGTAGAAGTTGGACTTTTGTCCAGGCTTGTAATCCTTGATGGTTTTCCAGGTTGTGCATGCTATTTGTCCATCTGAGTTAGCTGTTACACTTCATTTTCTCTGAGGAACGACCCCTGGGAAGACACTGATATGAGGAGGTAGAAACAATAGCCTTATTATCTGCCTACGGAGTTGGAAAGCCACCCATTAATTTCCAGAAAAGCCAAACGTTAGCACAGGAAAAGCTAAGCTGCTTGTGGCTCTCTTTTCCTACTGAGAAATTTCCTTTACACTGCAGTTAGTTGGGAGAGTATGATGATCTGGTATCTCACAGACAATGGTTTTCCTGGAAGAAGGAAGAGCTGGTAGCAGTATTCTTCCACATGCTTCCAGAGGTGTGAAAAGTGACCTCACCATTTTTGGATAATTTCAGCATTGTTTCATCATCTTTCAATTGAAACTATCCAGAGTATGTCTACAAGATACAGACTTACCTCCTACACCCCCAAGTCCCACAAACTGAAAGAGAAACCTGGCTCCACCTGTACTTGCCGGCATCCCCATGCCAATATAGCTCTCAGTTGCAAGTATTTTTCCTACAGCCACAGTGTGTCTTTTCTCTTTGCATTGGATCAAACGCTGGTCAAAATAGGAATAGGAATAGGAACAGGAACATCCATTCCCCATTCCCAGAAAAGGACTTCCACCTGCAATGCCACAAGAGGCCGAAAAGGTAGTACCAAGAGTTGCAGACCTTCAAGCTAATGTGTGTGCTAATTAATGAATTAACTGCTCAGAGCAAAAAGCTCTCACAGAACCCTTGCAAAGCTGGGGTTTAGCTTGAACAAACTGAGGAACAAGGAGCAAGAAGTAATTTGGGACCACCCAAGTGACAGCAGTCTCCCCACCGTTGCGCTGGACCAGCCTTGGCAGGATGGGCTGCATAGACAAAGCACAGAATTGTGAAATAAGGCACTGATGATGAAAACAAGTCATTGCTGGCAAAACAGAATGCTTTTCTTTTTGGGAGGAAGAGGAAAACGTGCTTGTGGTGATTCGAAACATCGGGATCACATCACATACTGACTTCCACTCACTCCTCTGCTTTCTGGGGACTGGCTTTCCTTAAATGTCCAAGGCAAAACTGCCCTCAGATTTGACATAAATAAGGTGCTAATAAGACTCCTGTTTGTCTCTTTGTCCTAGCTCGTTGTTCCTCACTCCTTTTGCTCTATTCCGCTAAGAAAATACTTTCCTGCCTGTAATTTCTCTTTTCATTTCAGTTGACACTCAATTAAAAAAGGTAAAATTTCTCCCCTTTTCACCCAGACACAGCCTTGTTCTCCACTGTGAACCAAAAACCGCCAGTTACACACCATGGGAAACTAAATAAAAAAAGAATCTAATTTAAATTCTCTGTTAATATTTTATGCCAACAATTTTTTTAGAAGCCATGCTTTCAGGCATGAAATGATTGAAATAAATGAAATTTCACTTTTAAAACTGATTTTTGATTTTTTTTTCTTTTTGCAATTTTGATCAGCAAAACCACTTCGCACTTGAAACTGCCTAGCTAGGAAAATGGGGGGTGACTCCATCTCTGTTTCGCTTCTCAATGCAATAAAAGTGCTTTAGGGGATTGGATGGTTGCATAAACGTTGCATAAACGTGGTTGGGTTTGGGTTGATTTTTTTTTCCCAGAGATCATCCTGGCAATGAAACAAATCCCCTCATATATCATCAACTATGGAGTCAAACCTTCCAGTTCCCCAGGACTGCCCCACTACTGACCCCTGGATGGAGAGCACTGCTTAGCACCATTCCTGCTTGGGTCCTTTCCAGGCAATCTGTTCCCTCCTGGGACTTAGACACCAACTGGCTTCGCTGGCTCAAGACCTCGGAGCAGCTCCAAGCCTGCATCTCAGACATGAAAGGCTGGCATACACAAGACAAAAAACACCCCAGAGAGGAACACATACCCAATTCTGTAATATTACACATAAAAATTACCTGCTTTACAGATCCTGCTAATATTTCTTTTCCCAATGTATGAATTATTAATATTTAGTATCTGTGACTCACTAATATTTACTTTAGGAAGTATTTTTGTAAAGTTTGACTGGTTTTCTCAACGTAGGAGCTAATGGAGGCTCCTGTTGTTAACAGCCAGGGAGCCCACCCTGAACAAACTTTCCTGGTCACTGTTTAAACTGGGCTGCTGCTCTCTTTTATGTCACTGAACCTCTAACACCAAGCGCTGAGGCTGGCAGGGATCACTGCTGATGGCTCTGCTGAGATGTGGCTAATTTTAAATCTGGATCTCAAGGCAAAGGAAAAACCTCTCTTTTACTGGCAAAACTGTCACAGTCGGATGCTGTGTTCAGATTACGGGAAGAGGCTGCTGGAGAGGAAACACAATCCCTTTTTTGGGCACTTGGCATTAATTTTATCTGAAGTCATGGATTATATAAGAGAACAGCAGAGACCTCACACGAGTTTCTCTTGCGTCAGTGTGGGACACCCCGTGGTGGAGCTGGGGACCCCGTCCATACTAGGACCTCACCTGCACATGGCAGATAGGCCAGGGTTTGACCACTTTTCCAGTAACTATCCTCAAAAGAGGATCACAAGCATTTGCTGGAACTGCATCCCGAACTGCCCACATCAACTGGAGCTGGCTTTTAAAGTCCTTTTCTTGGTCTAGACTTTGAGCTTATCAGGGCTCGAGTGTTTTCATGACTTCATTGCTCTCGTTAAAATGGTTGGTGTTCAAACAAGTTCCAGTTTAGTGCTTTGGGTTTACAAGAAGCATCGTCTCCTAATAAAGAAGCTGTTCCCCAGAAAAGCATTGACCAGCAGTAGGATTCTTAGCTCTATGCATCTGCTTTGCTGTAACAGTTTAAGCCAGCCTGACTTCACTCGTGTGTTTGGAAAGGCAAGCACAGCCTGCTGAGCTGGCCAGCTGCCCTCAGAAGCCTGAGATTGTTTCATGACTCTGCAGATGAAAAAGTTTCCATGGTCTCTATCTTCCCACCAAAAGCCTGTCCTCAGATGGTGCTGCATGCCTGAAGCTGGTGCCAGATGCCCTTTCTGCATTTCAGCAGTTCCTGCTGTCCAAGAGCCAACGCTCAGTTTGTGTTACTCTGCTCAGAGACATCCCTAGGGGGATTGCCTAAATCACCCCTTGCTAACATTTCAGATCTGAATTTTAACGGTGTTCTCCCCTGGGCTTTTCCTCAGATATGGTAGGAGATCCATGGGTCCATCTGCAAACCCACCACCACGTCCCATGGCCTTCATTTGTCTGATAGAACACTTACAGGGGAAATAAATGTGAACAACAGCTGGGAGAGCAATGGCTACTTTCTGTTATCTCAGTCCATACTAGCATGATGCTGTGCACCTTTACCTAAGCCACTTCTACTAGAAGGTCTCTCTCTGTATCAAATATGGGACAATGCAAGTCCATGACTGCGCACCATTCCAGATCTTTATTTCAAGGATCCTTCTTCCTTTCTCAGGAATTGTTTTGACTCTTGGATCCCTCTTTTTGCTTCCGTCTGGGCTGCCCATAGCTGGTTATATACATTTTGAGCAGTATGTACAGATCCAGGCATCACAGAGACCTTAACAGCATGAAGGAAAGCTGAAAGGTTTCTCACATGTCTTCAGACCTTGTCCCATTTTGCACATCAGATAAGACATTTATCTCCTTAGAAATAGTGTGGTGATTCTTTTTAATCTCAGTTGTGCCAAGTTACTGCCTTATTGGTTCTTCTCCATCTATTATTATCCCTTATATTCTTCCCTTCCCATTTTTGCAGGCCATTTCTCCAACTTCCAACAGAGCTACTGGTACAGTTTTGGAGACCCTTGCATTCATCTAAACCGTATTTTGTTTTTGAGCAGGTCAAGTGAGATGGTACCAAAAACCGTCCTACAGTCAATCTGTATTGGGTTTTACTCTTTTTTTTTCACCTCACAAAGCTTGGTAAGTTGGTATTGAAGGAAATTAAGCTGTTTTTAAGATTTGTTTCTGTCAGACTTGTCCGATGGCCCCTTGGCATAGTTCATAGATGGTATTTTCTTAAGCTTTCAAGAATTCAAAAGAAAGATGTGCAGAGCCAAGCCTTGAAGCAGCTGCTGAAACACAAAACAAAGCTTAGAATTATCAGTGTCCTCCCTCTCTTGCAGTAATGGTCATGAACAGCCCTGAATGCAGAGGAGCCCCAAACCTGAGAGATGCAACACTTGTAAGGCACTCTGAAGCACCGAATTTATTTTGCAAGCCTGTGCTCCCTTCTCTTTCTGCTTCCAGCTATGATATTCCACCTGAGCCTTTTGACTTTTAGCTGTCTATAAATATCCTTGTATTCAATTTGACACTTAATAGCCTACGATGAGCTCAGCTAAGCAGCAGAGGATGAAGGAAGCTACATTTAGCCCTTGCCTGCTCACAGAGGAGCAAACACTGTAGAGAAGAGCACTACATAAGGGAGACCTTGTCTGTTGATTTAAATCCATAACCCTATTTTAACCGCTGTCAACAAGATATAAGGGTGGTTTCTGTTTGCACTGAGGCTTCTTTACACTGCTCTGTCCACACCATAAAGTGGCATAAATGCCTTGTAAGTGCCTTAAAGTAAGTCCTTAGTATAAATGAGAACCAACCCCGTTGTTTGCAAAATGGCTTTGAAAACATTGCTCTGGTGCATCCTATAAATGAATGTGGATTTTTGGAAGAACACCCATCCCAAGGCATGCCCATGCTATACATAGCCTCTGATGAGCTCAGCATGGAGCGAGGAGCAGGCAGTAGAAGGCAGAGCAACAAGCAACAAGACCTTTTCCCTAAACAGTGAGCAGACAGAGTCCTGCAGCTTGCTGATCCCAGAGGATTATCAGCAACACAGGAAAACAGGGTTATCAGATCTGCCCTTTTGTAGACTGCTACCCTTATCCAGGCCCACGTGGGTTTCTCTTTCCTTTCCCCTCTACTGTTGTTCAACCTTCCAGTTTTTATGTCCTCTCCACTAAAGCATGAATCTGAATCACACCTCCAGCTGGGGAGGGGAAATCAATCTTGCTCGTACCTCTTGGAGTTGTGCTCTGAGTCCTCATTTACCTGATCTGCATACCCGTTCTCCAGAAAGAAGGTGCAGTGTTGTGTGCAATGTTGCTCTCATGCAGCACGTGTTTTAGTCCACCATTTGCTTGCTGACAAGCATAGTATAAGGGACATGGCTTCAGCAGGAGGAAATAACAGTTCACAAAACCAGAGCTATCATTGAAAGGTCAGAAGCCAGCACAAAAAATAGGAGTGTCAGCTTTAAATTTTAGGTGTTACCCTATTTTTCTCTCTAGGCCAACCAGGACCTAAATTTTGCTGGGGTATTTTGGGGCATTTTGTAGCACTAACAAATAGAAACTCAAGTAATTCTTACAATTAATAGGATGGTCTAAGCAGCCTCAGCATGACCACGAGCATTACTATGAATGCCTTTCCCTGCTTACTTTGAGGCTTTGCTTGTGAAAATCTTCCCCAATACGTTCAGTA
Organism: Psittacus erithacus; assembly: GCA_009867235.2. Classification (NCBI taxonomy): domain Eukaryota; kingdom Metazoa; phylum Chordata; class Aves; order Psittaciformes; family Psittacidae; genus Psittacus; species Psittacus erithacus. Next base: position 90,072 of record WYDI02157314.1, read on the forward strand.
GGGGAGGTATTTTTCCATCAGTAAAAATGGGGGAAGAAAGCACAAACTGGACATTAGCAAGTTCAGATGTGCAGCTTGTAATTACAGAAATCACTGGCAGAAGAATAAAGATGCCATCTTGTAAGTGCTTTCTTTGGGTTTTACAGTCGCATACTGTTCAACTATAACTGTATTAGGCCATCTTAAGAGTAATGCAAACGTCTTTGTATTTTATGTTGATCTTGTTGGAATCGAACACATAAAATTTAATGGCCTTCTTGTCAGTTAGGACTCCCTACCATGGCTCAGTCCACATTTTTGGTTAAAAGCCATCTGGTGCTCAATGCTCGGAGGCTGAGTTGTAAAACTCATTGACATAGTTGCTCCTTTAATCAAGATGGTGCTGAATTACCGTTTAACAACTTGGTTTGATTTGTGGTGCTATTGGCAAGGATGAACTTGGAGAAAATTTTAGGGGGAATTTGAAAATAAATAAAAAAAAATAAATAAAATGCGTACTTTTGCCTTCAAAAAATTAAAGGTATATTTAACAACAGCATGGTCGACCTGGAGGTAGTTCATCTCAGTTGTATTTTGCAGCACAACTTCATTAAACACTTTTTCCAACCACTTTCAGTCTACTTCATCACTTGTATTGCAGGGACTTAAAGGCAAACACTGATTTTCCCTTAATCTCAGGATGTTTCAGGAAAGGATACTTCTTACTCTTGATGGGGTAAAGGTTGGCTTTTAATGCCTGGGCACTGGGCAGTTTTATTTATTTGTCCATGGAACAGACTTTGCATATCCCGATCTTGCTTGGGCTTTCCAAGGGATACTTGAGTCCCCATGAGTAATCCCAAACAGCTCTTCTAAATACAACCCCAGCTCTGACTGAGCATGAAAGACAAGGGAAGCATTCATTCTGGGAAGGTTTTATTTCACAAATAATTCAGAAATCAAAAGAAAATGGAGGGGAAAAGGGAAGATATTTTACAATTCTGTATTTAGAAAAAAAAAAAATTGTAGTTTATAATCACACGGCCCCTTGAAAAACATGCAAAAGTACATAAAAATTTACAAGCAACTTTTACACATAGGAAGTAAAATACATCATTTTTCATAGAAAAAAAGAAAAGCAACTCTATGAACTGGCCCTAAATATTCAGACTGCACAACCAACCAAGTGGAGACTCCTCAATCAGGGGTTGGCTGAACATCTTAAAATGAAGATATTAAGGGAGCCAAAGGACCTGACAGGACACTGGCAGCTGGGGAAGCACCATGCTTCAGCTTTTGCATTGGTTGTGTGTAGTGGAAGCTGTCTATGCTGAGCCAGATGCTCTGCAATGGCAGCGTCTGCACTGGCAGGCTCGGCTTCAAAACTAAATTCCTTGGAAAAGAACTAGGCAACATGGGCTTTGTCAGAGGTTTCACCAGTATGGCTACGCCTGGATGCTTCAAGTTGCCATGTTCTTACTAATCTGCTGGGCTGGCATCTAAGCAGGAAATGGATCTGATGATATAAAGTCATGTTGCACCTTTAAGCTGCTTTGAAATATATTAGGCTGAGAAATGTTTTGGTATCAGAAAAAAAATTAGTAAATATTCGGCTAAAAACTGGTACTGTCCCACCTATATATGAATAGCTAGCACACAAGATTGCAAGTAATTGATATATCATGACTGCCTTGGAGGACCTGATCACCCCTAATTCTGATGGAGGTATGTTTAAACTAATAGCACCCAGGACCTCGAATAATATTTGTGTAGTAAGGTCACAATTTCTCTTTTGAGCAACAGATATAAAAATAAACAGATACAAACTTAAATTAACACCAGTTTCTAAAAATCCAAACCAGTTGGCTGAAGTTAAAAATATGCAATTGTAACTTGAATTATGCATTTTAGGATATTTCTGTTGGAATAATAAATCTTCCCTCACCTCATTTTCATCAGGTAGATCTATCCCAAGCTGTTTGGATTTTTATGTGCTCACAATAATCCCCTGGGCTTTTCTGCAAGAGCTCTCACATTTCTTTCCATCATTTTAGAGCACATGTAATTTATCATCGACAGCATGTTAGAGGCGGCATCGTATGTTATCATCAGGCATTTATGTGCTCTTGCAGTCCCTGTGAAGAATACCTGATTGCATCTCTTACTCTTTCCAATTCAATAGATAGCACTGTGGCTACCATTTGGCCCATGATGGTCCTAGATTCATGCTGCAGTATGTAATGGGCTTGAACCAGACCATGTATACCGTAATTATTCACAGTGGGCAGACACAGGGAAAGCCTTATCTCACTGCCAAGATCTCAAATGCTTCCAACCAGCAGCTTTTCTAAGATATGTTCCAGCTGTTTTTAACACCAATTTACCTAATAAGAAAGAAATAGTTGTTTTCCTATCTAAAGCAAATACGATACATCTTGAGAGACAATACTATATAAACTATATAAACAAAGACAACACACAGAGTCATTTCTTTCTATCCCCCACAAAGCTAGGTTTTCTATGCAGCACTTTTGGAGACAATGCAAAGCAGCTTTTACAAAAGGTCTCTTTCCAAATTCAGATTTCACAGAGAAAGAAACCCCAATGGTGAGACAAACTGAGTGATAAATGTAATTTCCTTGCTGATTTCATGGTGTTTACAGAATTAAAGACGTGCTTAATTATATGAACATTTTTGATCTGTGCTTTGAAAGAGCTTGAAGAGATGGCTTGTATATCTGTCTAGATTAAAACAAACATGACCTGAGCATAAGAGCAGCTATGAGACATTTGCCAAATAGAGGGGAATATTTTCTCTTTTGTTATAAAATATTACAATCAAGTTATTGAGCAGAAGGATTATGCATTAACAAGAACTGAAGAATTAAAGTTTAAATTGCCTTCTTATGACTAATGAAGTTACAACCAGATTTGTGTTTAGACCAATTACAAAAATTCATTTCCAATATAAAGCAGAGAATACTCTCCAGCCTTAAAAGAGCAAGTCATACTAGGCTCTTCTCTTGGCTTTGGAATGCAGTTGGGTGCATGTTGAGATGTAAATAACAAAATATGAAATAACCTAATTATAACACATCTGGGCTATGCAAAACATATCATCTTGGGTATCAAATGCTCTTTGGTATAGCATTTACACTGACAGTGGGGAACTGTTGGTTTCACAAATTGAAAGGGAAAAGTTAACCTAACTCAATTTATGTCATAACTTCAAAGTCTCAGAACTGCACACACCACAAGAAAGCTTCACAAAGGTGAAGTGAACATGCTTCCTACAGCTGCAACCATTCCTAGCAGAAATAAGATTAACTTTATCACTACTCAACTACTACAGATAAAACAACCAGCACTGCTGTATAAAACAATACACTGCATTTAACTGAAATTTTATGTGAAATGGCGTGTAGTATAGGATGAGATGTGCCAGCACAGGAGCCCCAATTCACTGACTTCTCATAGGTTGCCAGGCTTGCAAAATACCTGTGAATGTTTGACCAGCAAACACTAAACTTGCTGTTTTGATTATCTGGTGGCCTCATTTTCTGCATCAAGGCTCTCTGCCACCATTTCACACCCTACTAATATCCCCAAAAATCCTTGACGTCCAACCGACAAGAACATCCTCTCCCCAAACATGACACAATCATACAACATAGCCTAGTGTGACGCTCCAGCAGCCTTACGCAGCAGTGCTGATGCATGCCACTTGGTTGGGAAAAGACCAAATTTTCTCTTCTGTTGCACACGAAACATCATGCATACACAAAACCACTCTATCAAAGCCCAGCCTCTCCCCAAAGGATGCAACTATTCAGTTTCTCATTTCAAAGGATCCAGCACCTGGATTGTCACTCACTTCCAAGTCTGCTCAGCAGTATGCACATCCTCACACCAGTTGCAGTAGATGCTTCACACCTTAAAAATGCCATCCAAGGCCAGGCCAAGATACCTACATCTGCCATGCATTAAGCTACTGTCGTTCTGTGTAGCACACCTCTTGTAAATTGAAAGTTAGAAGTTTATCATTGCTGAATGCCCCTAAAGAAACAACAACACAGAAAGATACAACACTGAACAGGTGTGATGAGATGCAAACAGCTGAGTCAGAACCAGGTGTCTCTTTTTTTTTTTTTTTTTTTTTTTTGGTCTTTTTTTTGTCTTTTTTTTCTTTTTTTTTTTCCCCATTTTCTTTTTTAATTCCCTGAAAGAGATCAGCAAGGAGGGTACAGTCAGAGCTGATGCTGTCAGAGGAGGCTTCCTGTCTCTGGAGATCAACAGAGCGCTCTCCCAAAGAGAAATGGACCTTCCTTGGGAATTTACTGCTTCACAGCAAAAATCCGGAAGGCGTTTCCATCCGCAGGGTTCTTTAAGCTGGAGAAAAGGAAAGAAATTCAAAAGAAAAAATTAACACCGAAACCCGTGTAATGAACCAAATGAACCAAATGTGGGCGCTGCAGGACCCAAAGTGCAATAGACACACAGGCAACTCTGAATTTCTTTGGGGCGCACTGCTTTAGCGTACTGGCTCTGTGCTGACGTGTGCCCTACAAGGAGCAGAAGAAAGATTAAGGATGGAAAAGAAGATGCACAAATCCATGAGTACACCTTTGGTTTACGTTTCCAATCCAGATCTATAGTGTGAATACCAACAAAAGAAGCTGGGAAGCAAGAGTCTGTCTTACAGCGCTAGCTTTTATCCAAGGAATACTATGCTCCCGTATGCAGAGATCCAGGCATAAAGAGGATAGTTTTCTTAAAAAATGAATTGCCAAATACGCTGGCATGTTTCCAGGGCTTGTCTGGCCTGTCTTCTGGTGCTGGTAATGGGAGCAGACAGATCAGCTAACATTAAATGACAATAAATATGGATACTAATTCTCAAACTGCAGAGGTGTCCCAAACAGCTCTGACTCTGAGCTGCTGAGGGTGAATGTGTGCGTGGGGACAAGGGGTTGTTTCTCTTCCCAGCCCTTATTTCTTCACACTTGCTGGGCTGCAAAACCCCAGGAAAAAGGTAAAATTTTATATTCCCTGAAAATAAACATTCCAACAAGGGTAAAGACTCAGTGAATCTTAAAGGCAACCTTTTCCCATACCTGCTTGGGTATGTATCTTTAGCAAAGGTTATTTCTAGTGTCCTCAAGGGTGAAGGTTTTCATCTTTGAAAAGCTATTTCACTGTCTAGTGGGTCTCACAGCATGAAGGTGCTCCTTATTGCTGAGTGTAAATAACGTTTTCCAAATCTTCATGCTCATCCCTACTGCGAGAACGAATTTGGTTTCCCTCACCTCCTAGATCAGCACCAGGTGCTCATATTGCATGTCAGCGCTAATAGTAGAGTTTATTCTTAGCTAGGGCAAAGTTTGCCATTCAAGTATAAAGCTGTCTGTTAGTATACAAGACAAATGAAAGCAAGAAAGCAATAGAAGAAAACTCATGAACAGGAGGTTTGTCATCTAAATCCAATCCACCAGATTGCAAATCACAGAACTGCAAAACGCTGACCCTGATAGACCTACACTAAAGCGGCCCAGATTTAATGCCTATAGCTTTCCTATCTTAGTCTATTTTTATTTTCTGAGATGCTTTACAGCATTCTGGGTTATCCATTATTAGAATAAAACCAGCAAACTTGTTTGGATTTCTTGTGATAGTTATAAAAGAGGAACTACACAGAACAGAGTGCCATGTGACCAAAACCCCCCATAATAGTGGGAAATTCTATGTTTGCACAGATAGCTCTGAGAAATCAGTACTTCACACCAATGCCTGATAGAATGCATCACAGACTAAAACTGAAGTTTCAAATTAGAAAGGACTGAATGAACTGCGACTTGATCTTTGTGATCATCTGGAGTTGCAGGGTTATGGAAGTACTGATTTGCAACTGTTCACTGAAACCAGCAAGTTTGCCTCAAAAAAGACTGCAAAAAAATTATAAGGGTGGCAAATCCATTTTCAAAAACTGTTTGATCACCTCTTAAGAGGTTAGTTTACCCATGCTTCTTTCAAAGAGAATAAAGGGAACTACGTAACAAATACAAATGCATCCCACAGCCTAAATTTAACTGGAAATCCCAATTACAAGTGTCAAAGCATGACCCAGGCTGAAAGATGCAGAAATATCCATGTTCATCTTTTAACATGTTAAACACACACCCCAAAATGTGTTAATATGTACTCATACTATAATAAAATAAAACAAAACAATATTTTATGCTTTTCACGCTAATGTGAAAACAGCTCCTTGCTCGTGAGAGGTAAGAGCGGGACAGCACGCTCCGTTTGTTTTGGTCTTAAGATTCACAGTGACACTGTTAAGTCATATACTTCCAATCCACCAACCTTTCTAGCTGATATTTGCTGTCTTTGACTTACAACTGAACACACAGTTGAGAATAAGAGGAAAGTACAAAGGAAGAAAATCCCACCTCTCAGACTGGACTCCGTTCTTTAGGGAGCCAACATAACTTTTCTTCTTTTCTACAGGCATCACATCCACAAAACCACCTCTTTCATCTGGAATGACTCCTGCATGCACAGCAGTTTTGCAGATACTGGAGCTCTGAAAGATAATTATTTTCACTTACAGTCTGTATTTCATATCTGGAGTTTTACCATCTCCATAAGCATGGAGATACGAAAATATATATGTTATAAGCCCTGGATGCAAGATCCAGCACCACTGCAGAGAACAAGCAGCCTTTCCACCACTCCTATCTGCGCTGGAGCTGTACCTAGGAGCTTATCCAAGGCCAAAGCTGAATCAAGGACGACTCTCCAGCCAGTGCCTCCTGGGTCTGCACTAAATAAACCACTGTCTTTGTTAATGACGGGCCACTTCAGCAAAGTTTATTCACCAAATTGCTTGAAAAGCAGATGCTTTTCCTGAATAGAGGTAAATGATCACCAATTATCCAAGACAGTTCACGTCCTTCTTTCTAGGAAAAACAGAAAACCTGTACTCATTGAGTGTTCTTTGGACAGGCATTATCCCATAAGACATCAAGTACGAAGGCAGAATAACAGTTCTGAAAAGATTAAAGCCTCTCTGCTGTACATCATGCAATTACCCTGCTCTCCAAGATATGCAAAGTCAGAAGAGCTGGAGGAACACAGATTACTAACAAGTGATGACTAAGCTCCCAAAGCATCCAGAAGAAAGGGAGCAAAAGCAGAGAAGGCTGAGACATAATATAAACTTGGCCATTAACTCTCTAGAAGATTTATATACAGCAAGCTGAAATAACAAAAAGTAAAACCCAGCTTTGCATGGAGAACTGCAGCAGGTGAAAATCCCAACCCCATAAACTCCCTGATCGCTAAAAATCAAAGTACCACAAAACCAGTGCCAAGGGCAAACATTCCTGTTGCGTAGGTACGATACGGATTGTGCTGTTTCATTCTCACAACCATATATGGCAGGTTTGCCTTGTCCCCTATGTATTTATCATTTTGAATGGCCTATCTCTTGGCAGGTCTCTGAGTTTTGAGTGCCAATTTGATATTTTGCTTCTATATATGGTCAAGGGAGCAAGGGAATGCTGTGTTTGGAAGATAGGCCGTGAATTCGCCCTAGTATGTGGTGGGAAATCTGTAAATCTAAAATAGGCTCATAAAATTAAACTGTCCTGAATCAATTTGCAACACCCTCCACTGGGAGACATCCTATGTTCTTTTCAAGGCATTCCTGTTTGTTTCCAGGACTTGCTGTTCTGACGCTTACTCAAAGCTTTGACCAGCAGGACTTTTACTGCTTTTCCCCGAATCTCCTCTTATCTCTGTTGGATTACAGCCCTCTCATATCCCAGGCCAGGCCTCTCTTTGATGAATTGATTGCAGAGCTTTTGGAAGATGAGGCATTACAAAAATAAGGCCTTTCCCTCAAATTCAGAAGTACAACAGCTGAATGGTCAAAACAAAGGCTTTCCATGTCATAGCCCCTTGGGACGCTCTGGAAGCATTTCCTGATGAAGTGGACTCTAAGGCATACCCCATAAAATGAGAGTAGTTTTTATAGTGGGCCATTAGCAATAGTCTGTGACTATGAGTTTAATCACCAGTAATTTCCTCATTAGTATGACTGGTTTAATCATTAAGTTCCATATCTCCTGAGAGCTGAGCCACCCAACTTGGTTTGCTCTGGTGATAAATGCCTGCCTGGTTATGTAGGTGATCTATCCTCCTCCAATTAATTGCTGCACAACTGTGGATAAAAGACCTTCTCTCCAGAGTAAAGAGTTGTTTTCTCTCCTAGCTCCACAGGGCTCCTGAGCAGCGAATAGAGATGGGTTTCCTTTACAGTCTTAAGGCACACTGGGAGCCCGGCAGAGTGTCAAGTAAGTGTCTTGTGAAATTTAAAAACTCTGTTACCTTTTTATCAAGACACAGCTCCAGCATCACCCCAGGTATGATCCTGCCCACATTAGCAAAAGCTGAGTTTTATTTCCTAGGCAAAGTCATGTATTTATAGATTATTATGGTTTTAATTTCCCTCCTCCCATTTACATGGCAGTATAACGAGCTTTGCTGCAATGTGCCACCAGGGAAAAGAGGCAACAAATCTTTTGTTCCCCAGCCACTGCTTCTCACTACTAATTTCAGCACTGTGGTGATCCTGGATATGTCGTCCCCCCCTCTGCTGCTTCAATCTGCAAACCCTGCATGCAGGCAACAATTCTGTCCCCAAAGAGGTATAATGCCATTCAACGTGAAGACCTCAGATTTCAGCATCACCTTTTCCTGTAGCATATTTTCTTGCACTTTGTTCATTTACCCCCAGATTTAAGATTCCTCTATGCCCCTGTTCCGGTCTTACTTATTTCACTGTGAACAATTTCCTCTACTGCTTTCCAATATCTTTGTGCTTTAAGCCACCCTGAGTACCCAGGAGATAATCTTATAAACACACAATACAAGGTATTTTTATGGTGATAAGTAAAAAAATACTTGATCAGAATGCATTTAAAACGGGTAAAAACCTTAACACAAACCAAGATAGCCGCTCCTATGCCCCCTTGAATAAAAATCAGAACTATGCCACAAAAAACTGTTAATTCTTCATGTCATAGCTTTGTTCTTCACTGCAAAACAAACTTTCGTATGCTTTCCTGGGATCATGCAATGTAACGCTACCTCAGGCCAAAAGTGGAGTGAATCATGTAATTATAGAGACTGGCAAAGCATTTTGTCATCACAGCTTGGACTATCAGGAGCATTTAGCAAGTCAGTGCTTTAGAAAAGGTGTTAAAAGGCCAGAGGGCACCTTGCAGGGAGCGCAGGCAGGAAATGGGGCAAAATACTTCGTTTTCCGTTAGATAACTTATGTAAGAAGACACAGCCAGAGCACAAGTCTCACCAAGGCAGTGAAGGCGCCGCTCTACATACGAAGTCAAAGAGACCTCCCCAAAGACTAGAACTTCTCTCATCCAGCTTATTGCCTGTTTTAATCATTCCTCAGCCGCAGGCTCAGGTTAATTCACAGCATCCCCTCCTGGAGAGCATCCTGCACAGCCTTCGTCCAAATTCTCCCTGCTCAGCATTGCTTGTTCCTCACAGCTTTCCAGCCTGGGCATTTCTCAGCATCAATACCTCTTCCTTTCCAGCATGTTTCACAGCCACTTCAAACTCTTTTTTGTTCCAGCTGGTTTAACCTGCTTTGCCACCAACCTTTCACTCTCATAAAAACCTACATGCTTTCCTTTTTACACCCACATCACCCTATTAGTACAGCAGTCCAGAAAAAGGTTAACCAAACCTTCCAGAAAATGGCCAAATACTTCTTCTATTTTACTTTTCTCCCAAATCACAGTCCATGCCCCTGTTTATGAAACAGTACCCAAGGGTATTGTAGGAGCTTGCAATTCATTAAAGGACACTAATCCTTTTGCGTCAGTACAAATCAGGAAACAACGCCAGCCTGGGATACTGGTCCTCAGCCTAATACATTTGTAATCACAGGCCCTGTTCTTCTGGGGGTAATCTGAGGTAGTTTTGTCCTCAGTAAAAAAGAGAAAGTTATTTCCCATTTCCTGCATGTCTGAGCATGAACAGAGGCAAGTACCGCAGGGTGGAAGCTGCCTGATGAATTTGCATGTGAGCTGGTCCAGGCTAACCTGTTTGTACAGCTCTACCTTTAAAGAAACTGGTCTCAAGTAAAATAAGAAATAGCTTGGTTTTTTTTCTCAAATTGCTTTTAAAACTGCTTGCCCCAAATCACTGCCTGATTTCTGCAGGATGTTCTTTTCTCATGAATCTGCAAAGCTCCATGGTGACCCTGAGCTGGGGGTCCGCAATTTGCCAGCTGCTTCCCCCAGCCCTTCAAAAGGCACGTTCCTACAGGCTACGCATGAGCCTGGGAGCTGGGATTTCTAAACACAATCTCCACTGAAAAAAGAAAGAAAAAAGGGAACAACAGAGTATAAAGAGGCACCCAGAATTGGAAAAATGTCAAAACCCACTTTTTGGAGGCCTAATATTAAGAGATTTCAAAAAAATTACTCTTTGCCCAGTTTTAGCATGAAGTCTCTGTTCATCCCCATGAGCAGAGTTTAGAAAAACAAACCAATAAAACCAACTTGCATGCTTGCTTTCCACTGATCTGAGCTGTATCCCCACTGCTCAAAAAACGTTGTTCAGCTCCCAGAAAAAGGAGGACAGGAGAGGTGGAAGGAAGCCTATTTTTGCTAAGTGATATAGTGTGGCAGTATATTATAAAAGCCCTTTAGTGCTCATCTGTAGATCCCAAAACACTTTGCAAAGATGGACAAGCACTACCTTGGTTTCATAGCCATAAGCCCATAAGGCACGGAGAAGTCAAGTGATTTGCCCAGGTCCTTAAGAATAAGTCAGTATTGAAGAGTGTAAGAGCTGCCCAAGCCCATTGACCTCAGCCTGGTGGTGTAGCTGTTGGTGCTCCTGCTTCCTTCATCCCCACATTGCAATGATCACAGAGAGTTTGATTTTCTTCCCTAAATCACAGCATGACCCTGGTTCTGCAATACGCCACGATACATAGGGGCATCAGGGCAAGGAGCATACTCACATCTGCATAAACGTTTGTGCCAAACACCGGTGCCCAGTACGATGGCTCGTCCTTACAGTGGGCTGGGCAATAAATCCTAGAAAACAATTTATTCATGTTTATTCCCTATATCAAGGCTCAACAGGAAAGCAAGCTGCATTCTTGGGAAGTTTCAAGTGCTCGCATCTGGTCTGCAGGTGGCAACAGTGAATTTAATTATTTGTTCCCCTGAGATGACATTTGGTAGTTACAGCAGAGCTCCAAATACAGGGGGTTAGACCAGTACAAGAGGGATCAGCCTTTTAGTACATTTTCAAAGGGGAGTACTTATCTTTTTGCACAATGCTATGTGTGTAATTATTTGCATGCGTTTGTGTTCACTACTTATACCTGCACAAAGCAGCTTTCTGGAACAAACATCTTCCATATTCTAAAGCAGAAAGGAAAACCAAATCCAAAAACCAGGAAGTGGTGGAAAACTAAGAGTGCTAAGATGCATGCTCATACATGTGGGTGTGCTGAAATGGGATCTCATAGCCTGGCTTACATACTAATGAAATGGTCCGAAAACTTAATGTGAACTTTCTATTGTGGCGCCAAGAGAAGCAAAGGCAGGAGGAAACACACCATTCCCAACCCACTCCTCCAGTTCATTGTAAAACCAGCTCCATTCCCACTAGCCCTCAGATCTGAGGACCTCAGCATCCTCCATTCAGCTGTCCCTCCTCAGAGCAGAGAGGGTTTAAGCGGAACATAAGTGGCCTTGTGTTACCTTGGGCAATGGGTCGCTGGCTTTCTGAACTGGCACAGCCCAGCTACGGTAGTATAGCAATCCAGTGTCTGTGCTGCAGGGATAAATACGGAAAAGCAACTCACTAGACCTAATAAATAGCTCAGACATCTGCAGAAAACACAAGTCAGTCATGCAACACATCTGGTGAGCCCCATGTCCAGCTGAGGGCACCAGGAGGAAAGCTGCTCTCTCCTCTACCTGTGGCACGCATCCAGGAGAGGGCTGACCAGCTTTCCAGCAGGAATTCTTCTGCCATACTACAGTGTGGCCTCAAAAAGGTCACAGTTTTCAAAAGGGAAAAGCAGCTGATGCACAGGGCGGTGTATTTAGCTTCAGACACACAATTCAAATAACCCAAGAGCTACAGTTTTCGCTGAAAGCAGTTCAAGTGGATCTAATCAAAGTGTTGTTTACATATAGGAGGAAGAGGCATTATTCAAAGATATTCAGAAAGTGGGAATTGCTTAAAAAGTAGAACTCCACAATATTTGCTTATATGCTTATCATAAATACAATGACTCCCTGTTATAAACTAATTATGTATGTATTATGTGTTTCATTATACTACTGCACTGTTAGACTAGGTGCTATCTTTTTCAGTTTTTATAGTGCCCACACTAGGCTGAAGCTTTCACACAAGGATGCATCATCTTCCATCACGTTACTATCAGCAGCCTGTGACACCGCAGCTGATATTTGGACCAACTGTGATCCATCACCAGGAGATGCTGCTGGAAATGGCCTGTTAGCACTTTTTTCTGTACTTTCCTCTGAGACCCCTACAGATAAATGAGGTGGTTGATGGTGGAATTGCCTACACTCAGTGACAGATCACGAGTCTATGGACTAGTTTTGGGGCTGAACCATTTGATATAACCACTTAAAATGAAAAAGAGCACTGTAAGGAATAATGTTTTGAAGTATCCCCTAAAACTAGTAACAAAGGTTTGTTATCAGCTGTTAAAACTTACTTGTGACTTTGGAAACCATGAATGCATTCGAAGGCTTGCTTTTCCTGAAAAACAAGCAAACAAGGATAGACATTTATTAAAAACATAAGCATACCACAATTACTTGATCACTGCGTCTACATTTGAGTAAAAAGATGACTGAACATCTGCTTATATTCAAAGCAAATACAAAAACTTTTTTGCAAAGGTAGTACCTAAATGACTCCACACCATTCCGGGTAGACTTCACAAAAGCCGGTGTCTTCCCTTTCCTTGTGATATCAACCAGCCCTCCTTTATTATCCAGGATGCCATAATGAATTGCAGCACGACAGATGCTTGATGACTGACAAGAGCACAAACACAAACAGTATGTGAACTAATCTCATTCACAGAGAAACGCTGACCAACCGCTGTGCAAAAAAAATGAAGAAGACATGAAACCACCACCAATGTGCCAAATGGAAAATAAGCTGAGTACAGCCCTTTGGAACCTGGTTATTAAATCTTACTCTCCCAACACAGCCTTATTCTTTCTTTTTTTATTATTACTATTATTTTAAGCACAGCCTGGTTGAATGGCAAGCTTTTTTTGAATAACAAAACCTGACATTTAGATACAATTTAGAAGAAAAGCAGCATTGGAAATAAGTGACCAGTATGAAATATTTCCAGCTCTCAAGAAAATATTCAAACCCAAAATATTTATGCTGAAACCACTTGGATGAGGTGGCTGTCTGCAGTCACAGAAGTTTCAGGGCAAAGATGTATCATGGGTGATGCAGTCATGCACCAACAGCGAGAATGGGGAAAGCAAACATTCTTTTACACAAACCCCCTTTTATCTTCACCCCAAAAGTAGTTTTGATGGGAAAACAGTGCCATGCTTTATTTATAAATTATCCTGCTAATTCAAGATCCAAGAAATCTGCCCAAAATATTATTTAGTTACAACACTTAGTGGTGTTTTTTGTATAAAGTTTCTGTTCAACATGACAGCTGCCCACACTAAAGAAGAGATCTTTGTAAGGGCTGTCTATTGATCTCCATCCCTCACTTTCCATGGGTTTCATTGCAAATTAAGGGCATAAAATCAAGTCTGGAATCACTTTGCCTTTCCAGACTGCTCTTTCTTTCATTGCTAAGATGAGGAAAACACAGATAATCTTTATTAGCACCATTTTACAGTGCCACAATTGGAGAACACAAAAAGCCAAATTATACTAGAATTGTTGGCATTTCCCATTTCTGTTATTACCGCTAACTCCTCACAAATTACATCTATGAGCTATTAAAAGGTACTTACACTTTCATAATAAAATGTTCCAAAGATCTTTCCCTTACTGTACAAGCAGCCAGCTGGGCACAAATACCTAGTAAAGATATATATCTTTGAGGGTGGCGAAAAAACAATTCAAGAAAAACAGACCTTGACTCTATTTCATTTAATAGTCATTCCATTCATTTCACGTAACTCTTCCATTTAAAAACAAGATTGCAAAATAGCTACTTTTTAAAACAGTTTCTCCACCCTCCTTAAAATCCTGACCAATATTTAGATTCTGTGGATTTGGGGTTTCTCCAAGTGATAAACTGTCCTGTTCTTTGCAGAAACCTTAACCAGAAGTTCTTGACTGGCTGGGAGGGGACAAGCCATGAATTATGGGTCTGGCTTGGGCAGCAGTAGAATGCATGAAAAAGGCTCAAAAAGGGACACTGCCAAAATTCATTAAATGATTTTGGATACCTGAAACTGTGGGTCATCGTGGCTGAGTGAAAAATTGAGTCATCTTATTGCTAGGCTTCACTGAAGGCTGTATTTTTTAAGAGATCTACCTAGATAGTCACAAAAGATTTACATATCCTGTGTTCGCAAAAACTGGGCAATTTTTAAGCCATTTTTTTCTGTAGCTCTCCAAGCTGCATCAATAAAACCCTACCTGTTGCATGTTGAGCCTCTGCATTTGTCCCTCATCTTGGTCTCGCACGTTATGACTTGTGCTGAGGAGAAAACATAAAATACATAAGTAATTTAGAAAGCAAAGAGGCTGCTCTCAAGCTACAGAGATGAGCAACCACCACAAATCTTCCCTGGAGGTCTTTGGTGCAGCACAGTAAAACCTTAGCATGGAACAACCCAGCCTGGAGCATTTTGTGCCTCTTTAGCCCTTCACTTGAGACAGGTGTCTTTGGAAATATTAGCAAGGAAGAAACACCTGACATCTGAAGGCTTTGATTTACAGCCTGAGGTCTGCAAGCCAGAGCTCTCATACTCTGTTTAATTGCAGACTCCTGAGATGCCGGAAGATAGACTTGAAAAGGATGCATTGGCTTGCCTCACCTTGTATTTACAATAAGCCTCTTTTAATTAACTGCAGGTAGAAAACAAGTGAGGAAGTACTACCAGATAACTTCAGAAATCTTCCCAAGCAAGAAATAAAAAGGAAAGAAAACAAAAAAAAAGCCCAGAAAAGCTGCAATGGGCGTAGCTGTAGTAGTGAAGTACTGCAAATGGGAAATAAAACCAGTATGTCCTAAATTGATTAAGGATGGGAGAAGCTTTGCTTCATTGATACCTCCTCGAGATGGCTTAAAAGAACAAGTAACTATTGCAGATTATATGCAGAAGGCACAACTGGCTCTTGAAAGCTTTGCTTCCTGTTTCTGAAAGGCTTCTACTGTAATGAAGGCTGAATTTTCACATAGACTTCCTTCCCCTTCCCTCAAACATCCTCCCAGTTAATTTTCCCTGAGCCTTCTCACAGAATCACAGAATGGTTTGGGTTGGAAAGGACCTTAAGACCACCCAGTTCCAACCCCCTGCCATGGGCAGGGATGCCTCGCACTAGACTACATCTCCCAAAGTCCTCATGACTTTCTACACCTCTTCTCACAGAGGCATTTTAGAGCTGATGGAAAGGGAGGCTGTCTTACTCATGTAGGACTCTGGGATGACTTTCTTGGGCTTGGTAGGTTTGTTGCCCTTGCTTTCTGGAAGGTTGAACCGCACCGGCTTCTGCTCCACAGCCTGTGAAATCTCCACTTCGTTAGTCTCATCTGTCTCAGTGATGATGGGATCTTCATAACGGTAATCTGGTGAGAAGAGGGGATAAAAATAAGAGTTACAGTGTGTTCACATTGATGGGGAAGTCTGACATCTCCCTATGGTAAGGGAGGTGATTCACTTTAACGAGGACCTGCTTTTAAAAAATTGGAAGCTCAAAAATGCCCGTTAAATGCAGCACAGGGCTATTGATGGGGCAGACCTATTGCGCCCTGAGATTGCTCCATTGTGCATGAAGTAGCATTTATAGCATCTTACAGTGAGGGTTTGAAAGGATGGCCGCTAATTAGTAAAGAAAGCGCTGCTACTTCTTCTGTTTCACATACAGCTCCTTCTCTCTGGAGGGAAACACAGATTTGCTGATGGGTGCATGCAAAAAGAGGCTGTGCTATTTGGGAAGGTGGCTGAAGCCTTCTATCCTCTCACCGGGGTTTGCTTCTCCAAAGTACCCCATGAGCATGGATTCAGATGATCCCCCAGTAAAGCACGGGTCCTGCCACAGTGTGATCCCAGCTTTAGTGCCTGCAGCTGATTTATCCCTCACTTTACCTTTACCAGAGAACGAACTGCTGCTGCTGCAACCAGACAGAAGGATTTGGGAAACAGTGCCAGGAAAATTCATCCTGCTTGGCCAGTCCTACCCAAAACCATGCGCCATTCACAGCGATGAGCAGGAACAATGCAAATGGAGGGATGATGGATGGTGGTTCCAAAAGGTCTTTCTCCCCCCTGCTGTACCACAAGGGCACCCTGTCCCCACTGCACCCTGGGGTACTCCCTCCAAACCCCAAACGCTAAAAATAAAGGTAGCTGGGCAGAAAAATAAGCCTTTGCTTTGGGCAGGTCTATGAAGAGATGGCTTCCTTCCCAGAGCCAAGCTGTCTTTGAAGCAAAAGACATGGGAGAAGAAAATTGCCCTCAACGCATGACCCAGGAAATCCTGCATGTTGTGGGGGTAGTACAGCTTCACTGGAGGCTTCAGAGTTAATATTTTTCTCTCTATTGACCTCCATTCTGAGAAAACTCCACAGGTCAGAAAAAACCGTCCACGATCCCCTTCTCTCCTCCAAGAGACAGGAATTGCTGTATTCATTTTACAGCCATGAAAACCAAGGTGGGGAGAGAGGGAAAACGCTCTGTCCCTGGCCCCCGAAGGAGCAGAGGAGGCAGCCAAGCTCTGCCCACCCACATCGCCTCTGGTAAGCGCTGGAGAACATTCCCTTCCCAAACAAACCCTGCGAGGACGGGATCCCTCCTACCCACAGTCTGCCTGCATTCAAAATCCTGCCTGAGCTCTTGAGCCAAACCTATGTAAGCTCAGAGCAGCTTCCCCCCATCCAAGCCCTCTCTCCCATTTTCACAGGACAAACACACTGAATCCCAGCTCCAGATTTCGAGCAGTTCGGGGCTTTTTGGTTTCAGCAGCACCATGTGTCGTGATGTTGAAATATTAAGGATGGCTGATTAAAAGGTGCATTAAGCTGTGGCTGCTTCTAATTAAGAGTTTCCAAACCTGAGTTTGTTCCAGCCTTTTCTCCCGAGCTTCCCAGCACATACCTTTGTAGCAGAGGTTGTTCTGGCAGCCTCCTCCATAGCTCGGTGGGCACTCAGAGCAGGGACGGCCAGTCTTGTATGGGGCTTCTCCAATCCAGTTACCCCTGGAAGTACAGGAGCAACGAGTACCCATCAGACACCCAAATACCCAGCCAAGACCCTGAGGCTGCCTGGCACTAAGGGAGTGGACAAAAGCTGTGTTTCTGCAGAGCTCATCCTTGGATAGCGGGCTGTAAATGGGGAAAGGCAGCCTGTCCCCATCCTTCCCATCCTGCATTGCCTGCTGCTCTCCGGCAACAACTCAGTGGCTGTCTGCCTGCTGCCTCCCATTTGCATGACACTTGTCTTCTGCCCATCAGAGCCACAAATACCCCACCATTTTCTGCAACACACCCAGGCAGCTTCATGGGGCAGGCTGGAGTACAGCTCTTACCATTTAAAAGCTGCTTTATTTTCCATCTGGAACCATTTCCAAGCAGAAAACCACCAAAAATACACGAACCTTCACACCAGATCATCTGGGAAGCAGAGAAGCACTTTGCACTCCTTCCTCACCCAACCTGGCCATCCTCAAGTCTCCAGTTTTCCCTCTGAGAGTGCAGTAACACCATCCTGCCCCAGAGCAGCTGAGCAAAGATTGAACAACGAGCCCAAGAAAGCCTTGTGAGAAAAGCGTTCCTCCTCATTTCACCCCCAAGATGACAATTTTAGGGGTTACTTAAATAATTTGTGTGCAATATCACTTTTACATTAAACTCCAATATAAATACTGTGATTTTATGTAAATAGAGGAGTACCAATGGGTTACTGCATTTTCCTCAAGAAATTACCCAGAAGCAAAAAGCACTTTTTGGTGCTCTGTACAGCAGACTTTAGGGGCTGAGAAGGCTGAAGGAGCAGGAGTTCAGCCCTTTGGTTATTGCTCTTTCAGCTGTCTCCACCTATAAGGCTGGATGAGGACAATGCTTCCCAATGCCAGAGAGAAAAGATTAAGCAGAAGCTGCAGAAATAGAGTATTTTTCCGTCCAGCATCCCTGAACAGATGATGTGCAAATAGCCCAGCCTGCTGCAGGAGATCCATGGGAGATGGTGTGATCCCTTATGAGATACAGGAAATTAAATCCCATCAAACCAGAAGAATAATGTGCTTGGTACCTGACATGGGGAAAGGGGCTTAGGCAACCCATGTAGACAGTTCTGTCTGGATCACACTATGAGCTACCATCTCCATGCCCACACATCTTTTTTCTCTGCATTATTCTGATCTCCAGAAGTCAGATGCTCTCCAAGCCACTCCACTTTTATGTAGTGATTTCCCTATTTTTTAAAATGCCAAGGACTTGGAATGGGAATGTTTCTTCTATTAGCTGTTAAAGCAGAAAATATTGATTGCCACTGCCAGGTGGGACACTTCTTCTGGACATAATAATCCGGAACTGTGATTTTCATTTTGAAATCAAATCAAACCATCAGGCTTGCTAAATCCTGACTGATGCAGTTATTTCACCTTTTTTCCTTTTCCTTTTTTTTTTTTTCCCCCTCCTTTTAAGCCACAGGGAGCTCATCCAGGTTTGGGATTTAACTCATTGCAGCTCCTTGCAGCGGGCCCCAGCTTTCACCAGTGCCTACTGCAGGGCTGGCTTTGCATGAAGCAGTGATGTGTTTAGACCAGGAGCTTTTGCAAGGGTAGGTGGAAAAATGCGTTATGATACAGCAGCCTACCTGGCTGGAGCAGCGTTAATCACCACCCCATCCCCTCCCAGCCTCCAGCAGCAAAGAGAGCAAGCCTCGCTTGGCAACGCACACCAGCTCCATCCTGGCCATCTCCTTCACCTCCTTCCCATGGCAGGAACATCAAAGCTCCAGCCTGGCCCCAGCCCCTCGTTTAGTTTTCCAGGCAATGCTTGGAAGCCTTGAACCAGCTCTGCGCTGCTGTCTAAAGAGAAAATTTAAAGCCACAACCACGGGTCTAGACTGCCTGAAATCTCTTCCACAGACCCTGGGCTAGTTAAGCAACCTGCCCGCTTTAGGAAAGCTGGAGAGAGCCCAGCTCATCTGCCTTACTTTGGCGAGTAGTTGCAGACCAGGTAGACAGCATTCTCCCATATTTCTCCCCAGACATTCATCTGCTTGCAGACATTCACAGCGCAGCCAATCTTGTTCGTCGTGGCCCAGACTATCTGCAGGTGTAACACAGTTATGGGAGATAAGCAAACTACCCCACTGTGGGCACATGTTGCAGTGACAACAGGGACACGGGGGGATGCAGAGAGTAAAGGTACAAAAGCCATTTGTCTCCTTTACCTGGGTGTAATGTGTGCACATAGCACCAGTACATTTGTCTGGGCACCACGGGTTGCACTCGTGAGGATACGGGTATGTGTAATCTTTAACTTCATCGTACCAAGACTGGACATGGAAAGCTGGAGACCGATACCTGAAGGAGCAAATGCAGTTTAAATCATGAAGTTCTGGTTGAAGTTTTCAAATGATACCTGTAGCCATACTGTAAGCCCAGATTTCTTTTTTATACAATTACCCAATTTTTATATTAAAGTTAAGGCAAGTTCCATTCATTGAGAAAGTGCTTAAAGAGCCCAGCCTAATGAACAGGGGAAAAAAATCTCATTGAAAAACATTAAAGCTGCTTGTTTTCCCCTCAGATTCACAGCCTGGCCTGACTTTCTGTATTATTTATAGGTTTGACATGCTCTTCAAGTGACCTGAAATGTCCTCCTCACTCTTCCACACAACTACAAAAAACTTCTAGTTTGGCGGAAAGTTGTATTTTGAAAGTAAACAGAAGTAAAGGTTTGCCAAACATCTTAAACCAAAAGCCAGCGTGTACCTATTTTGCCACTGGGCAACTTGCTAAATCTGGAAGTAGGCTGGCAGTTAATACTGAAAGACCTCTGAAAGCAAGTGGGCTTTTTCACACTCACATCACACCAAGTGTTGGTGCAGTACACAAATATCTCACCTTTTATTGAAGCAATTTCCCTCTGCACTAAGCCCCAGCACACACTGCATGTGCTTTGTGCAAACTACACACTAGATTCCATAGCTTCCAGCAGCACTGTCTGGGGTAACACAAATGGTGTTAAAACTACCTATAGAAACTCATATGTGTTTTGTGTACGCAGTGAGCAGAGTCTGTATCAAAGCAGAGCAGCGCTTCAAACCCACGTCCTTTTACTGCTTTCAACAGCTCACATGGAGCAAGCAGCCAGAAATACAAATGATATCATTACCAACTGGAGCTTGTTCTTTCAGCCAGCTCTTCATTAAAAATCATTCATTAGAAGTATTTTAAAAACACTCATCTCATGATGTCATTAAGTGAATACTTTCCGAATCCTATTTTACAGCAGAGGAAATTGAGGCAATCAAGTTATGGCCCGTTCCTGAAAAAACTGAGATAAATCTGATTTCTTTTTCCTCTCAGTTGACTGCAAAGGGAGCAAGATTGGATCTACCTCCATCAGTAACCCATGGCCATCTTGAACACTTGTAGGAGAGCCAAGGACAGCACGGTCTTTGACTCTGTTTCAATGGATTAACCACTCTACTTTCCAATCATTACTTAATTCAGCCAACAAAAACAGGCCTGATTTTTTGTATCAGGCTAATTTCATACCAGCAAATTTCCATTGCTTTCAACCAAGTTCTACCTGATTTACAACAAACAAAACTGCATTTCCACCCATCAGGGCTGCTGAGCACGTACAAAAATATTTGCTGTACAAAGCAGGATTAACCTATAGTAGGCTTAATGATAGGGGCTTCACAATAAGCAAATTTCACTGTGATCTGGAGAGCCAAATCCATTTGGAAGCCATAACATCAGCTTTCTTAGCTAGGTTAATAACTCCAGGTCAAAAAACTTCCCCTGGAATTTAAAAAAAAAAAAGAAAAACCTGCAAAGTGTTTTCAGTAAAGAGAAATTGGGAGATGGATAAATATGGGAAATAAAATAAAATTAAAATGGGAAAGAAAATAAAATAAATATGGGAAATAAAATAAGAAATTATTAATTTCTGTACTAGCAGCTGAGTCCAGACATCATTCCTAAGAAACTTCAGCTTTGAGCAGGTTCTCAGCATAGTGCCAAGACCCCCCCCTCCACCCTGAGTACTGAAACAGCAGGTGTAGGATCAAGGGTTATGACTCATGTAGCTGTTCTTGAGGAGTAAGAGTCACTTTAAGCACATTACAGCTGTGTTCCCAGAGATAAATGGAGAAACCAACATCAATGTTGTTTTACTGATGCTGGCTGCAGATGTGATTGCTATAACCATTTCTCCAAAGCAATAGCAATTAGTGATCCCCAGCTTTTCTTCCATCTCCCTGGTGCGCTACTAAGCATCAACAAGGCAAAAGTTACCCAACTTAGTTAAAGGAGGATCCATAAATTGCTCTTTGCAATTAGCTTGTAGCACCCCAGCTCTTACCTGCCCCAGTGAACTGCCAAGTTCTGTCCAATTGACCTGATGAGGGCACTGGGCCCATGGTCCCAGATGCACTGCTGAGCCCAAGAGTGGGCTGATCTTTCCAGTTCATCATCCCAAGTCTTCAGGGTGTGGGGAGAGAAAAGAACAGGTCAATTCATCGTCTCAAGTTTATTAGATAAAGAGACTCAGCCAACAGCAGTTAGCAGAAAAAGACTAGGTTACAGCTCACTCCTGGCGTCTGGCCTGTCCTTGTGAGGCTGACACATTTCAGTGATGTGCCCTAACCTAAAAGCAAGTTTCTGAAGATGCCATGGAAATGCAGGCCACTAAAATGTCTATTATTTTTCCTGCTTGATGCCATGCTTCTTAGTAGTTGTTTTGCACAGATCAGCAGATAACACACCTGGAAGAACCCATCTAGACTATCCACCCTAAAACACAGATATTATTGACAAGTGTTTTTCTAATCTGCTTTAAAAAATCCCAAAACACACCATCAAGGATGGACACCCAGGACTTCCTCATGACACCTATTTCTGATATGCGCAAGAATTCTAACATGCAGTCAGTGCTATGATGGAGTTCTGCACCATTTTCCATCCATTGTCCTTACTATTAGGACCTTTCCAACCTTTGCCATCAAGAGGAATTCCAACAGCGGATGCGTTCCTGCCCTCCTCTACCAACACAGCTGGAGACTTTTGACCCAACCTCTTAATCAAGGGGTGTCTCACTCAACCTCTCCTTCCAAAATAACTACTGAGTCCAACAATGGATCCAGTCAATTCTAACAAAGGTGGCAAAGTCCCAGAACTGTCAAGCTAACATCACCATCACTGACACAGGCATCAGGTTAGCAATGATGGATCCTGTTAATGTTCCCACTGAGGGAAGGACATTGGTATTAGAACAGTTCTCACTGAGCATCACCTAGCTGTAAGCCAAACAAGAGCTCAAACACGGCTTCGCTGGATCCACTGCCCAGGAGTATATTTGTTTTAAAGGCCAGATTTGTTGGATCCAGTAGGCAGTGCCCTAGATTCATTGTGTAATTACTGACAGCTGGTTTATTCAGAACAACCCTTGGAGGATAATTTCTTGGGATTAAAATATTACTGCACATTCCTACAAATAAAACCAAAAAGAGAGGTCTTGTAACACGTCTCCAGCCCACTCATGTGCCAGCACAAGATTATGTCCTTGTTGGACTTTAACCATCACAACCAGCTGGTCTTTTCAAGTCCCATCCTCTCCAGAACAAAAGCAACTTCTGATCTCAGACGTATCAAAGGACCTGTCAGAGCTCATTTGGAGTACTGGAGGGTGTTTAGGCTCTCAAACACATTAAGAAAACATCAAGAGCTCATTCTGAGTAAGTACCTGAATACAGTCTCAGTCAGTTATAACTGGGATGGGGAGGGACTGCACATCTCTGGCTAAGATGACAGGAAAATGCAGTGTCTGCTGGAACTTGGTGTGTCTACACTATCTTCGTAAGGCAAACATGAGCTCATCTAACTGAGCTAACAGCCCAGACCTCTGAGAACAACTTATCATCAAGCATGCTCGGCAACCCAAATTCCAACAGCATCCCAGAGCTTCTCTGAGCTCATCAGCTTGGCTTTGAGCTGACCAGTGACCAAGCAAATCCATGTCAGCCCAAAAAACCCCATGCAGAAACACCTCTGACAGAGGGAATAAAACCATTTTCCATCTCAGCCCTCCTCCTCCTTGAAGGTGAATGGGAACTGACCCACCACACACACGTTTCCAAAACTCTCTTCAAGCAGACTGTTGCAATTGTGCCTAGACACACAGCTTTTTGCGGTCTCCCACTTTCTGCGCTTGGCAATGACCAGCCACAATCTGCCTTCCCATCCAACACATAAGATACAGAAACTCTCCCAAGATGTTATGTGCTGCTAATACTTGAGACTTCCTAGCAAAGCGTCATTCCCTGAAGCCTCAGAAGTGGAGGTGTTCCGAATATCCTAATTTAATGCAGGGACATTATTAACAATAGGCGATTAAATGGAAATTGATGCAAACATATGTGCTACATCTTCCTTTGATGCCTATGGGTAAAATAAATGAACTCGGACAAAAGACACTCAACAGGTAATTGGAAATGAGCTGCATCTTTGAATGGCTTTGTGCTTGATGTATACAGAAGCTCATTTCTGCAGGCATCAGATTACAAAGACATCCCATTTAAATCAGAACAGTTATTTGCCTCTTGCTTCTCAGACGTGAATGCGGTCAGGAGGCTGGAATTATTTCAGGGCAATAAACATATGAAACAACAAAAAAGAGAGATTTCAGACTTTCCCAGTTATGCTCTCAAGAACACTTCATGCCAATATTCAAAGCAATGTCTAGGAAGAATAGCGAAGCCAGAGGGGCAGTGTACACCTATGCTCAGTTTCTTTCTCAAGCAGAGTTTGAGAAGCCTTTGTGTATGTGTGATTCCAAGTGATTTAGCACACTGACTCTCTTTTGACTCCTGCAAATTTGTAACAGCCTTTCGAAGCACAGCATACACTGTACATGTAAAATACAAGTGTGGCATACACGCAGTATAATACAATTTGTAGGTTCAGATTTAATAAGAGTATATCCCACAAGGAGTCTACCTACTCAGCCTAACTAGTTAGTAAATCCAGCCTCAGATACATGATTTGCAGTGACCAGGTTACTCATTTTTCTCCTCACCTTAGACTTTTTGCAATACTGGCAACTGACTTTGAAAAGTGGCATGGAGTCCAGGACTGGCATACACTGGCAGAAGCTTGGGTATGCTTTGCTAGCCCACACAGAAATACCATCCCATCCTGACAAGGAAAGTCACCACCCTACACTTTAGAGGAAGGATGCATACCTTATACATGAAAACAAACTATTTTCCTTCCAGCAATCTGTAACCAGAACAATTTTGTTTTATCCAGATGTCTTTGGGGCCTCTGTAAGATTTCTGCCTTTCATCACTGCTGAAAGCCATCTGGCTAAGCCATCTTAAAAGGTCAAGAAGCGTTAAGAACTATTATGTTCTTTTTACTCCATGCTCATTAACAAGGAGTTTGTTTTGGTCCTGGCACCGATCTACTGTTAGGACTGCTGTTATGAAGTCCAGCACACAGCGGAAATGTCGATCAGAAAGCTGTTAGAGAGGTTAAGGTAATTCTGTATTTGATCAATTTCATCAGCAAGATGTACACTGCTCACTCATTTTCCATTAACGCTGAATACCTGTGCTGGCTTTCAATTAATTGTACAAACCCAGCAGCAAAACTCACTTTCCTTATTTCTTCAGTCTGCTTTACCTTTATCCTGTATGTCTATAATTCTTTTCATCTCCAGATAAGTCATGGAAATCACTGTTATTGCTTTCTTATTAACAGTCTTCGCCAACTGAAGTTCATCCTTTAGTAGACCGATACATCCCTTTCATGGAATACAATAGCTCCCCTTGCCGTTTCAGATCACTTAAATATGTCAGATAGGGAGCTGGGTGAAAGGACTTTCACAAGGCAGTGTTTGGAGGTTGATGGGAAGAACAAGTTCTACCTACTTATCCACAAATTAGCACCGCACGTCGCCTGTGACACTCCGCACCGGCACCAAGGGAAAAGAGGAAAGTGTGTCTATGGTATTAAAGACAGACCAGTCTCTTAAATGAGTCCAAATGAGAAATGTCCTATGCAGAACAAAGGATTAAAGTGAAATTCACATTCAGAATACACACAGCATTTTCAAGTAATATTGGGTAAACACGAATACATGAAAGGCTGATTATAGCCTTTCCAAGAAGCACCATCTCATACTCAGCTTCTTTCTTCACAGCATATAAGGCCCTTTCATTTTCCCTCAGTCGCCCATAAAAACCACTAGAAAAGCACACTGAGCAAAGGCAAATATGAAAGTGCAACCACGCTGCAAGTGTAAACAGCGGTTGGACAGTCCGCAATGGCAGCCCTCCCTGATCCTCAAAGCCAACCCAAACACATTTGGCTTTCTCATGCGTTGTGTTTACTCTCTGGAAGTTAATCCAGTCACCTCCACTCTGGCAGTACCTTGCCTGCAGGTTAATGTGAGAGCTGGGAAAGAGAGAAACAAAGCACTGGTTCTTCGAAAGGCATTTGGTTTCTGACAACAGTGGGATGGAAGACCAACGGTGTAAATGCTCCTGGGGATCAGCTGATGGACAGATGTCCTTCCTTACCATCCACTGCCCTCCTTTCTCTTTTCCTTACTCGCTATAGTCACAAAAGGCAGGATTTTCCATTTGCAGTAGTCATTCCAGCACAGCTGGCAAACGATTTTATATCACATTTAGTGTACTTTACTTTTACCCTTTTAAACACGGTCTTAACAAATCATTAATCATTTAATCTGTCAGCAGGAGAACACAGTTGAAGTCAGACTAGTTTCGGTCATAACTATATTTGCACATTGGGAAAAGGCACACAAAATGATTCTATTTGCCTACATCATTTTCTGGCCCCACAATATTTTGATGGTGTGTCAAAAATAGCTCAAAGTAGGGTCCCTGGCATCAGGTGATAAAAACCTATTCATCTGGATTATTGATGGTAAAGACATATTTCATACTCACACTTTTAACTTCTCCCTCTGAAGTGGGAGAATACACTGAGCAAACTTTTATTTTGGTTTCCTAAACTACAAAAAGCCAATAGCACTGACCCATCCACCCATGAACACCAGCTATTTCCAGTGCCTCACACTCACTACAGATGGAGCCACATTCCTCAAGTCCTGCTTCCCTAAGCTCCTGAGCAGGTTCCCAGCAACACCATGGACATTTGAACCACAGTGATAACCTCTGGTGATCAGGGAATGAAAAAGGGAGATGCTGTCTCCAGCAATGGGTGGCAGCTGATGGCAACCCAAAGACCATCAGAAGGTTCTCTGAGCAGACTGTGGTGTCCTGAAACACCAGTCACAACAGCCTGAAAGCTCTCACAGGGAGAATATGGGTTAAACACTAGGGAAAATTTGATGCTTTTATGACAATAAGGTAATGGAAGAACCTGCTGAGGCAGGCTGTGGAATTGCCATCACTGGAGATGCATCCAAGGCTGGGCCAGACGCTAGTTTATGAATAATGGAACCAGTCCTGAAACTATGCAGCGGATGGACTTGGTGACCCATTAGTGGTCCTTTCCAACCAAAACAGTCCAATGATCTAAAGCATAGTTCACTCTGGAATGAAACTGCTTTAGGAAACCTCTTGAGAAAAACTTACTCTAGGGGAGATTTGCTACAAAAAAAATCTACATTTTAGAAGAAATTTGCTTCCCTTTTTCATGCAAGGGAAAATAAAGCTTAAAAGGGTGTTATAATAAAGTTAGGTATCAGGAGTTGGACTCACCATGTACTCCATATTAGAGGCCACCGGGTACACCTGTCCTCTCAGCTTATTATGGAGCATCAGTATCTCCTGTCTGTCAGAGAATAAAATGGCTCTCTTGGATCTTGAGTTAATTTCCCCATCCTGATATTTACTCAGAATGCTCTCCAGGTGACTTGAGTTTGGCAGGATAAAGCATTCAGCTGCCTTTGTCAGGAGCAGCACACATCCCAGATGAAGGATCCAATGAAGGGCAGGATTCATGTCTCCTCCTTTATGAAGACAGATATGGTAGTAGGTTTTCTTGCAGGGACTCCTGCAGTTCAGCACAGATCTGGATTTTGGGGAGAAACAGGCAGTTAGATTTACACCAGAGAAACTCTTGGTGCGTATGCCCCACAATGAGGAAGCCACGCAACCTGTATTATTGCTTGGAAAAGGGTAGTGCTTATGGTGTAAGCAACTACTGCTCACAGTAGTGACAGGAAGACCTGAACAACACTATAAGTGATGGGAACTCTGTTTATTACACCAGGCAACCCACTGATGTTGTATTGGGAGTGAGCATTGCCCGGACACTGCGGTGGATGCCTTCTTCACCATAGACACCAGGAATGCAGGTGTCAGCCAGCAGCACCAGCGGCTCTGAACATCCCCACCTCCATCAGGTGGGAAGTATCTGAACCTATTTTCCCAAATAGCTGTCAGAGTGGAGAATGGACATGAATAAAAGGGAAACTAAACTTCCCAGCAAGCTGGATTGCAGGGGTCAGACACCAGCAAGAGCTATTTGTGCCAATAGACTCCAGCAGAGCAGCTGCCAGACCCTGTGAAAGAGGCTGTTTATGTGAAATGTCACCGTAACATCGAGCACCAAAATCCCTGCTGGCCACTGACGCACTGGGGTGTTCTCGGACGCATCGCTCCACAGCAGGTGGGAGAGTGGCCAGCAATATGAATTATGGCAGATTAGGAGAGAAGCCAAAGCACCCATCCAACCCCAGCCAGGAGATCCCATGCACGCTCTGTAGCTGTCAGCGCAGAGAGCTTGGAGGGATGCTCCTGAATTGATCATTGCCAGGTTTGAACGGCTTCGTTTAATCCCTTTCCTGCTCTCCATGGTGCTCCCGGCTCCACCTGCCATTTCCAAACTCTTCCTCCCTTCTCTCCCCACCCTGACTCCTCCATCTGATGAGCCCTGTGTGTCTTGACTGGTTTTATTTAGATCATGAGCTATTCAGTGAAGGAAAATGTGCTGCCGTATTGCCCTGCAGCACCTAATGCTCCTTAGGTGGAACCTAAAAGCCACTAAAGGAGAATCAATCTGTCAGGACAATAAGCATCCATACAGAAGGCACAAACACATTGTCTCTCTCCTCAGAGAGAATTTTGGAAGAAAGCTTCCCCATCCCTGCCCTCAACACTGAGTGAGGATCTGTTTTTGACACCACTGTTACAAGACACACAAAAAGCATTCCTATGTAGGAACAAACCCCAGATTAACAAGAATTATTCCAGAAGTTTCAGCCCAGTGACATGGGATTTAGACACACTGAGACTGGATGAGCTGGAAACCATCCAAGGCAGGGAACAGCCTTCCAGCTGGAAAAGCTGCACTCAAGCATGAAGTCCCAGACCCCTGTTCCCCAGACCCAGGATGACAGTAGCAAACACAAGGTGCTTTACATTAAAAAAGACACTGAGTACAGTAAGAACTCCTGAAAACCCATTGGTTGTCAACATAAAGGAGATGAAGTCCCCATCTGAGCCTTCTTGTACTGTATTAAGGCAGACGAAAACCAGCTGCCTTCAGTCTCTCTCCAGGTGGAGCATTAAAGCCTTTGCCTGGGTAGAACAATGCAGCAACGTAATTTGCTCATTTAGTTTAGGTAACGGCTTCTCATTATCTTCTGTTCTGCAGGGCGAGTTGAACACACACACACCCCGCCCTTGTCCCCAGCTCCAGGCACACCTGAAAGACAGGACGTTCGGTGGCATCGGGACAAATATTGCTTTAACCTCATCCTCTTCTCAGCCCTATTTATTGGCACTCGCTTCCCCCCACACGCAGCTTTCTAACCCAGCTACAGAGGGATAGGGGAAGGCAAAACGAGCAGTTGCTTTTGTAGACTGTCTGACCCAAATTCAGGAAACAATTCCTACTTTGAGGCACTTCCCTAAGCATTTAAAAATAGACGCTCTGCCACAGCCGTTCACAATGCGGCCATTTAGTGCAAGCAGTTTGAACTGCAGCCTGCCCTGTAGGTAGAGCAGGCAGGAACAGACAGCTAATACATGCTGCAGTCGTACCCCTTCGTTTGGCAGGGTGCCCTTTGCTAAATAGGAGCCCGTATCCACCACCCATTTAAGGCAAACACTGAACTTACAGAAAGGGCAGCTTGAAGAAAAGTCAGCTGTAACATCTGAAAGCCCAGAGGAGCTGCCCCACTCATGGCATCTCAATGAAGCCAACGTGCTTGGTTCCGTGAGCAAGCCAAAACCTTGCAACAGATGGTGCATTATTCCTCGGGATATTCTTCCCTGTACCCTGTTTGTGATACTAGCAGCCCTCTAAAATTAGGTCACTTTGGCACTACCTTCTTTTTACTTAAGGAGAGCAGGTCCCTTCCCCTGCTTTGGCTCGAGGTGGGGAGCGCTGAGCATTCAAAGGAAGGATGATCAGAGAGGGCTGGGGAGCAAAGCACCAGATTAATTGGAAGCAGCAGAAAGATGCTGAAGTTTCAGAAAGCTCTCATCCACTGACATCAATGGACATCGTAGATTTCAGACGTCCATCCATTTGCCACTCTCAATATCCTCATGCCCTGGTGCAACACAACACCTGGGACGTGTTAAAGTGGGGCAAATGCCCTGCTGAGCTGGGGCCGTGCCTCTGGGATATATCAGGAAGACGGGAAATTCATTGTGGAAGGCAGAAATTATGTTGGGATTTGACATTATTCAGAGAGAATTATCAGCTGACAGTCAGCTGAGGAGCCTCTGCTGTTGTTTTCAAGGATGCAGGAGGAGCATTAGCACATCCCTTTAAACACATCAGGCCCTTGATACTGGTGCCAAGTAAACATCTGGGAGCGATCAGAAATGAGTGAGTCAGCAGAAACAGGCTCCTTGATGTGCTGTAAAGCCTGTCCAACGCTGGGGACAAAAAGGAGGCTTCTTTGGGTCTGAGCAAGTTAAACAGTTAAATAGACTTTGGAAAAGACTATATTTAGAAAGCTATTTCCCCAGCTAACGGATGGTGTCTGCACTGCACAGAAGAGTTGGTAGCGTCTGAAGCCTGGCATGCAGCTCTGCCTGCTAAAAAGCCACATGCAGGCTGACTTCTGCACTTCATCACATCCCCACTTCACCTTATTTCTCATGGCTATTGATCTTTGACTGCCTTCGCTCATAAAGTATGCGAGTGGATGTCTATTTCGTGGTTATGGATCACATTTGCAGTTAAAGCCTCCCAGGACTTGAGGAGTTACACATGGAACAAGCTGACAAGGCAGGAAAAAGCAAAAGCTAGCTCAGAATACCAGCAAAGCATCTAAACCAGCAAAGCAGAGGGGATTCAGCCTGGGAGCAGCTTTTAGACTGAGTTGACTTGGGATCAGCTTCTACCCTGTGCAAAGAAACGCGGCAATAAAGCCCCAGCATACTCAAAGCATTAAACCCCAGGTCACCTGTTTAACCAAGAAGCACACATCTAGAGCTTTGAAGAACTGCGCTGCCTTCAAAAGAAAAGCAGAATGACAAGTCCCTTGACGCAGGACATAACACTGCACAGAACACACTACAGATTCAGCATCTTCGAGGCCATGGGCCAAAACATCTGGATCTTCCATTACAATCCTCTCCCACAGAACTGAAGTGGGTGAGTTTCTACGCAAAACCACATGGAAAACCCACTGGTAACAGACACAACATGTGGCGACACTGTGAAATTCCTTTTAGATGGGGTTTAAGAGCAGAGCTGAATAAACACAGGCTTCCTGGAGCAGGGTAGGTGTGCCCATGGGTAGCCAGCTATTAGAGGCTGCGGCAGCATCCCTTAGATTGCTTCTATTTGTGTAGAAACCCACTCCTGTACTTGCAAACTCCTCCCATTCATTCAAAACTAATCTTGCCGTAACCTCTGCAAAGCATACATAAGGGGAGTTCATACAGTGCTGTGCTATTTAACACCATGCAGGCAACTTTTTGGAGAAGTTACTAAAACTGCTTTCTGAATAGAGACATTTCTTGCACAAACCTCCCCTAAGCCCCCAAAATCATATTTCAGAAGCAAAGACCAAAGCTTGCACTTACCTTCCTGAGTACTTCCAAGTCCCAAGGAAATTGTAGCTCCTCCAAGCCTGGAAAATCAATTCTGTATCTGAAGTATTTAAGCTAGGAGGAAAAGGATGAAATCAGCCTCAGGAGGCGCGAGATGTACAAGGTCTCAGCTCAGCAGCTCGTACCAACTGCAGTCTCACAGAGCTCCCCAGTGGTATTTATGCTCTCCAGGCAAAGAGGACAACCCTGGATCATCCTGTTTGGCAATGGGCCTGTAGTAATAAGGAAAGAAGAGAAAGAGAAGAAGGGGCGGGGGGGGAACCAAAAGGAGGCAGGAGCAAGGAGCAGAGGGGTGTTGCTTGGGATCTCAGCAGTAAGGAGACAGTCATTGGGGCTCAGCAAATTAGGACCATCCTCCCAAAGGCTGTAACACCACATGAGGGCAGGGGGGGAGGAGGAGTGCAGCCAGATGATCATATAAAAGGGTTTGCTTTGCTTTCCCCTGCTGTCAGCTCTCTGGCAGAACTCATAGCCCCACGGGCATCTTCCCTGTCACTGAGACAGACCCAATGCCTTGGTGAGAGGCTCTGGTGGTGAGGGAAGGGGAACTGAATAAAGGGGTTTTCCTGTGAGGGATTAAATCCATCTTGGCTGCCAAGTCAGCCATTTCCTGCTTCCCACAGGGAAATCCCATAGCAGTCCCACTGTTCCAGGGTTGACACAGCTCCATTGGATCCCAGGGCAAAGCAGGATCCTGGCTCAGGCAGCAGGGCTGAGCTGGGATACAGCCCTTGGGTACACCACACAGCATCCTCTTTCTCCCCAGAGCTGGCACTTGCTGGGAATCAGGGTATTTATCACCCTCTGCAGCTTGTTCCCAAAGCTGTGCCGGTGCTGGCATTCCCTGCACACAACCGTGGTTCAGCCCTGTTGCAGGAGTTACAGGGAACAGGGGAAATAAGAGTTAGTGGCACATCTAGGCAAGACTCACCTGATGCTCACAAAGCCCCAGCTTTCGCACCAATCTCCATCCCTGCGTTCACTGTTGAAACACGGTTTTACTCACTGTGAAAGGAAATGATTGAGCAATAGACAAGATGAAAGTTCCTTTTTTGTTGTTGTTGTTGCTTTGTTTCTTTTTAAGTAGGAACCAAGAAAAAAAAAAACCATTATCATGAGTAACAACATGAGCACATTACAGCACCTCCGCTGCAGCAGCCCACAGCAGGACGCTGCGGTGCCGAGTGTCTGGAGTGAGCAGGTCCAAGCATCACCCTTCTACCCAGGTCCATTGGGGTCTCCATGCCCACATGTCCCCCTGCAACAGCCCAGCACAGAGGCAGAGGAGCACCCACCTCATGGATTTGGCATATCCAAGCAAAGCACCTATGATATTTCCAAATCCACTCTCCAGTCCTTTCTCCAAAGTTCTTTGGGGTAGAAAAGCCCCTCCATTCTTTCCAAAGAGCCAATGTTCATTTCTTTGAGCAAAACCGCAACCACTTATTAACTATTCACAAGAAGGGAATTTACAAGATATTCTGCTGCTGAAAGGCTTGTTTAAACCCAGCAGTGCTCAAAAAGCAGAATGACATTTATCGCATTTGTTCAACAGCGCGTGAGCAAAGCAGCAAATATTGGCAGCGGAGAGCAGCTCCACTGAGCAAAGAAAATATACCCTCTGAAGTCAGCTCTGAGACATAGCTGCTGATTTAATCTCTTGCACTGTCCTTCTGCGATCTTCTGGAAGAAACTTCTGGAGACAAAACTTAAAGGGGCTCCAGGAAAGCTGGAGAGGGGCTTTGGACAAGGTTCTGTAGGGACAGGACAAGGGGAATGGCTTTACCCTGCCAGAGGGGAGACTGAGATGAGCTCTTAGACAGAAGCTCTTCCCTGTGAGGGTGCTGAGGCGCTGGCACAGGG
>WYDI02157315.1:0-42307 GCA_009867235.2 Psittacus erithacus
GAAAGTTAGAAACACAGCGCTGCACCAGCCACTAAGAAGGAGAAAAAATGACTGCTACTGCTGAACCCATGACACTTTTTTATCATATTCTCCACTCTTGTGCATTATTTCCACTGTTGCTATATCTGTCTTCCTTTTTCCAAGACTGAATCCCCTGATTATGGTGCCCGCAGACTGATTCTTTGTCTCAGTCTACTCTCTTCACCTTATTGTACTTATACTGTGGTCCAGCTGCTGTCCTTTGTATTTTCTAGTTTTTACAGCTGAAGAATCATCGAAGACTTATAAGAGACAATAACCCTCTAGCCATTTTCTCTGGCTGACTTTAGAGGGAAAATTGCCATAATTTCAGTGAATTCCTTCCCTTCTCAATATGCTCAGAGCCATCAGAATTATTTGCAGAAAAGCTTCAGTAATTCTGGAGTGAACATGTATTTTTTCTTTCCCCCAAGCTGACTGCTGATTTTTGGATTTCTATCATGGTGGTAAAAGAAGCAGTTTTAGTATCATGGTCATTACGAAAAGAAGATGCGCTGAATGAAAAACTCTAGCCTGTAGAGTGTTAGGAAAAAAACCCACCACCAACAACAAAAAAAACCCATAAAAAGTCATAAATATTTTTTGCACAGAAACAAAAGTGTATCTTGGAACTGCTTACGGCATAAACAAACTCTTCCTCTTGGTTTACACTTTCTAGAGCAGCTAACATGCATGCATTTCAATTGAACTAGTAAAATTTTAATAACATTTTCAGCCACTGTAAACACAATATTTAGACAGAAAGTGTCGAGAAACCTTGCCGATAGTGAGTGTCAGCAGCCATGTCTATAATTTGGTGTGTGCTGAAATTCTCCATGACTAGAGCCTAAACTTGTAAGCTGTTTAGGGACAGCAAAAATTACCTTTATCTGGCACTTTGTATAATGGAAAATATCCTCACTGAAATCTTTTCAAGATCTTTAAAAAATAATATAAAAAAACCTAGTAAGGATTAAAAGTTTAAACTGAAGAATATCTGGAAATAACAGAATAAGAAAACATTGCATGTACCTGACCTCTTTGCATCAGATGTGGATCAAAACAGTTGTTCTGGTTGCAATGTAGAGAAAGTAATAAAATATTTGCTCTATGTTTGAGTAATTATGCTGTGCAGAATGGAGCATTACAAGCATGTTTTCAAATCCTTCATAGCAATGATTTTTTGTGATGGAAACTGTGGCATACCCAGAAGCATTTGCAAGCACTTTTATATTTAGTTTGCTGCAAACTTCACCATCTGCTCTGCATCATATTTATTGGCTGAATAGACAGCACTTCATATATCTAGAACCTCCTGTGTGTCCATGCAACTACACAATAAGCAGACTACTGACTCACACACTTAGAGTGCTGTGTAATCATTTACTTTATTCTTCAGGTAAGTAGGAAGTGACAAGACCTTCTTCTCTATGGGTGCAAAAAATATTTGCATTCCATCTGACCACTTATAAACTGAAACTAAAGATTCCATATTCAGTTGAACTGCATCTGTTTCTGCACACACTAAGTTTAAACCTGACTCTTGCAATATATGAGTACAGAATGAGCATGAGTTAATGGTCACCTCGAAGAAGTCACATTTCTTCAAGGAAAAACTTAAAGCAGTCTTCTACTTGCTTCAAGAGAATTGGCATCAAGTCTTGTTCCCTTTACACACATATCTTTCAAACACACATATGTGTTTGAAATAATGTCTACAAAAATGTCTTCAGGAGCCAACGTGAGGCTGGTGTTTGCAGATCTGTACTTGACATTGTGCAAATCAGGAGCTTGGTTCAGACCAAAGCGCCAACATGCAAAAAAACACATATAGCTTCTAAATGTGTTCTAAGTATTTAAGATCCCTTTGTAGACAGTACCTTTGAGCCTTATACCTGGGGATGATAGCTACAAAACTGGTGCTAAGGGAAAGCTAAGTCTTTCTGAAAGGCAGCTGGAGGTCAGGGCACCAAAAAGGGATTCCAAACAGACAGCAAGGTCCTACATTTGAATCATGGAATCATAGAATATCTCAAGTTGGAAAGGACCCCTTAGAATCATCAAGTCCGGCTCTCTGCTCCTCACAGGACTTCTTGAAACTAAGCCATATAACTAAGATTGTTGTCCAGGTGCTCCTTGAACTCCTCCAGGCTCAGTTCCATGACCACTTCCCTGGGGAGCCTGTTCTAGTGACTGACCACCCTCTCCTTGAAGAACCTTTTCTTAATGTCCAATCTGAAATTCCCCTGACACAGCTTCATTCCATTTTGCCATGTCCTGTCACTGGTCTCCATGCTGCTCCCCTTGAGGAAGCTGTAATCTGCTATGAGGGCATACCTCCTCTTTCTCTTCTCTTTACTGAACAGACCAAATGACCTTAGCTGCTCCTCCTAAATCATGTCCTTGAGGCCTCTGATCATCTTGGTTGTCTTCCTCTGGATACACTATTGTCTGATGTCCTTCTTATACTGAGGTGCCCAAAACTGCACACCATACCTGAGATGAGGCAATACCAGTGTGGTGTAGAGTGGGAGGCAATATAAGACAACTGAGTCAAGTTGAATTGAGACAGTTGAATCAAAAATCTTTTCCATACAATCACTGAAGTTTAAAAGAAAATTTATTTTGCCTTAAATGAGGTAAAATTAATTTGATGTATTTGCCCACATATGGGCAACTACGACCATTTTCACTGTCGGATGGAGTCTCCATCTTCAAGAAGGCATGTGTTTCCTGTAGACTATAGAGGATACCTGGCAGCCCCACCTGGACTCTCAGGTATCTGAAGGCATCTGAAATGCTGTTAGATGATCCTGCTAAATATTTAAAATATAAATATAAATATAACACAAATTTAGTATGTTCAGTCATGCCTTGATATATCCTCCTCTTTGTTCTTCAAGAGCTAGCACAAACTTCACCACCAACTGGTTACCTAAAAAAAGTTTACATTCAAAGTGTGACTTATAAAATATACTAAATGTTGTGATTTGATGAATAGAATAGTCATGATCGTAGTCCATAAATAACTGGTCTGAGTTCTGTACTGTATTTTCAAAAATAAAGATGCAAAATTAAGGAGAAGGGACTTATTTCACCTTCAGCAGTTCAAGATGTGTAATTTCTAGTAATTTCCTCAGTGTTTCTGCACTAGCCACAGTAGGAATGTCTGTAACACCTTAGTCTTCTGCTCGTAGACAAACAATGTTGTCACAACTGAGATGAGTAAAAGAGGCACACTATCAGACCAGTTGTCTTCAAGAGATACTGTGAAAAGCATAACCAGTGGGCTTCTCTTCATCTTTCAGCAGCCACTGTATCACCCTTGAGTATGTTGGAAACATGAGCAACACCACTGGAAGATTCACTGTGTCTGTGCAGCTTTTATTTGGCCTTTTATTTGCTGTATAAACTACTTCTTCCTTTCCATTGGTGTTCCTTGGCTTTCCTCACCCCTGTCTTGCCTCCTTCATTTCGCTTTGTGGAATCATGCACTGCAGACACAGAACAAGGAAGAAATTTGTGCTGTCACTCTCATGGTGGGAGCTTCATGTGAGCTTCAGAAAGCTTAAGGGGTAACATATAGCATTCACATACACAGCGATAAGGCAAAGAAAAGGCGAGGAAAGTGTTCACACTTGGTGAGAATCCTGAAATCATTTTGTCCCACCTTGAAAGAACAGGGGCCACAGGCAGGCATCCCTGTTATTGCTCTGGTTGCTGTAAGAACAGGTATTTGCATGTTCACCTCCAGGAACTGCAAACACATCACACCCAGTATTCATTCCTTACAACGTCCCTGATGGAACTCTAGTTTGCAGAACAACAGGTTTGTTCTTCCTGCAAGTTAAAATGCAGTACAAAAAAAAAAACAAAACAAAACAAAACCCAACCCAAGAAGAAAAGAAAACCAATCCTAGTCATTTCTTTGTATCTTCAGTTTAGCCAAACATGGAGACTGTCATCAGATAAAACATGATTTGTCCGTCAAAAGGTTTGATATTGTAAACTCCTTTTACAAAGCTTTTTCCATTATTCCTTCTCCAATAGCTGGCATCTAACTCTCTTGTTAACAGTCCCAATTGGGGTAATCACTCTAAAACTTTAGTAGAAAAAGACACACAGAAAACAACAGATATGTTTTCGTTTGGGTAAATACTTTGGCAATTTAACTCTACCTGAGCACTTTCTCAAAGAAGACTTCAGTTAAATGAGAACAATCATAAATCAATATAATCCAATTATTCTGTTAACCTCATATTTTTAGTGCTCACAATAATGAAGTATAGCCAAATTATGTTAACAATGATTTTTATTATTATACCCCTCTCTGGAGCATCTGTCGGCATGGTAGATATCATCCTACAAAAATAAAAAGAAATTCGCCCACAAGAAATGCTTCTACAGGTACGTCAGTTAAAAAAAATAAACTATGGAAACTGTGGGCCCTCTCCAGAAGGAAACAGAACACCTTGGAAA
Source organism: Psittacus erithacus (assembly GCA_009867235.2). Lineage (NCBI taxonomy): Eukaryota > Metazoa > Chordata > Aves > Psittaciformes > Psittacidae > Psittacus > Psittacus erithacus. Next base: position 4,498 of record WYDI02157315.1, read on the forward strand.
TTTCTTTACTGTGAGGGTGGTGAGGCACTGGAACACATTGCCAAAAGAAGTTATGGATTTCCCATACCTGGAAATATTCAAGGCCACGTTAAACAGGACTTTGGGCAACCTAGTCTAGTGGAAGGTGTCCCCGCCCATGGCTGGAGTGTCAGAAGTAGATGTATTACACTTTTGTGTAATCTGCTGCTGAAAACCTCCATCAATAGAAAGGATTTAAGTTAGTACTGAAGCCAAACCCTCCTAGAACTTTGAAGGAATTAATTTTTAGACCCAGACACTATTAAACAACCCTGTCTTATATCCCACAGCTAAAAATCTCTTGCTAACAGGTTTGTGACTTACTGATCAGTCAGCAGGCTGAAATAGTATTCGAGTAGCAGACAGAAGGAGGTCACACTACTCTTCTTTCCTGCTCTGCCAGCTATAAGCACTAAAACATTCATGTTTGAGAACATTTTACATCATTTTAAGACACTGCTACTGACAGACATAGCTGGGGCGTCACTCTCATTCCATCTGGAAGGGGTGACATATCAGAGAAAATGGGAATAAGGGGAGTAAGGGGAATTTTTTGTATTATGAGAATTCACTGACCTAATTTATAGCTTATTTTGCCCCTTTGCTCATGTCAAACCCTCTCCTTCTGATAAAAACATGCATAAGTTAGACATTAATGAGTCAAATGCATCCTTTAAATGCTGCTTTGTGACAAACATTCTGAATCACTGCTGCATAGCTAATTCCAAGAGTCTACAGTAAAAACTCTCTAGGCATGCACAAGCATCATGGTAGCTATTCCTGTGCTGTGTAAACTTTTCAGATCATATACAACACTGCAGATTCAAGGGTACCTACCCATCAATGGGCAGAAAAGCAATTCTCAGTAGAAAGCCAATTATCTCTTATTTAATTTCATGTTTTGAGAAATATGGGAAGAAAAATCAGTATTAGATGGACCTGAAGAAGAGCAATGATTAAAGTCTCTATGTTTCTAGCATTTGAGATAAATAAATTCATAGAATCATAGAGCTGTAGGATGGTTTGGGATGAAAGGGGCCTTAAAGATCATATAGTTCTAACTCCCCTGCCATGGGCAGGGCCACCTTCCATTAGACCAGGTTGCCCAAAGCCCCATCCAGCCTGGTCTTGAACGCTTCCAGGTGTGGGAAATTCACAGCTTCCTGAGACAAACTGTTCTGGTGCCTTATCACTCTCACAGTGAAGAATTTCTTCCCTACATCTAATCTAAATCTACCCTCTTTCAGTTTAAAGCCGTTCCCCCTTGCCCAGCCAGTACATGCCCTTTATAAAGTCCCTTTCCATCTTTCTTCTAGGCCCCTTTAAGTACGGGAAAGCGGGTCCAAAGTCTCCCTGGAGTCTTCTGTTCTCTAGGCTCAACAAGCCAAAATTTCTCAGCTGGTCTTCACAGGAGAGGTGCTCCAGCTCCCTGAGCATCTTTGCTGTCTTCCCTTGGACTCACTCCAACAGGTCCATTAGAATAATTAAAACCATTTCTGTTTTTCTTTAGTGTTAGACTCCCTTACCCATCGTCACAGACATAGAGAAAGCTCCTCTCTATAGCAGCATACAGTGGCAGAGGCATCACCAGGCTCAATCACATGCTCTCCAATTACTAGAACCTGTCAAGTCCAACAAAGACCAGTTGATGTTTGAAGACATCAGTGCTGTTATTTAAATTACTGCTCACTAGACCTGTGTGATTTGGTTTTTCTAAAAACTGGAATCTGTTTTTTTCCTAAGTGTGGAGAGAAACAGTACTAATGACATTCATGAACAAGCTTGTCATTGTGAATATAAAAGAAAAATATAAACTATATGCACCTCTCAGGCCTACCAGAGAATTAATAACTAAAACAACAAGGTAAATTTTACCTGGAATATTTAGTAGGGTTTTTTTTTCAGGAGATCATTCTTTTTCATAAAACAGTCTTTTAAATAGGTGTACCTTGCTGGCTCAATTCAAATGTTAGAATAGAAATACATAAAGCCAAACAAATGAACAAATACATCTAGCCCAGAAAATGTACAAGAAAAACAAGAGAATACAGTCAGAAGAGAATATGTAGTACAACATATCTGGAATGTCTTGGTCTTATGCCTTGTTACATTTAAATAACCATAGGAAAAAACATGTTGAACTACCTAGCCTGTAAACTAATACCTACAAATGTGTAGTGCTCAGTACGTCATATGGGAACTGCCACACAGAGGATGCTTTGTTATAAATAAATCTGCACCTTGTCCAGCTTGCAGTGGGAGAGTCCTACTGAGAGCAAAGATTTGTTGATTGGGCAGCTGGGTGATAAATCTAAATTTCAGAAGTTGGGTTCTTGCCTGTCCCTTGGAGCCTTTGAGAAATAAAATGGGGAAAGAACATACAGAAACCTTGGTTGTGCTCTCCATGAATTGACTGAAGATGCTTATTTCCACAGTTTCTCAAAATAGTGAACAGCAACAGTATCAAATCTCAAAAATCCAAAACCCAGAAGAAAACCAAAAACCCTTCCCAGACCCATAAAATAGATAAAAATGTCTTTGTCTACACAGTGTCTGTTAAAACAGTTACCCACATGACACTTATTTTTTTTTAATAGAAAAAAAGGACAAATATTTCCTCTAAGTTTTCTCTCAAGACCCTTTTGCCAGGTTCAGTAGTGTGAAACAATATCCACAAAAAATGCTCATCCAGAGTAACTGCTGTCATATATCTCAGCCTGAACTAAAAACATTACCAGACATCCCATACATATTGTCAGTGACCAACTACAAGTGCAAAAGTAGTTTTGGGACCTTTTCAAACTGTTCAGTTCTGACCTAATTAGAAAAGACATAGTTTTCACTTCCACACAGATAGCTGCTTTCCTGTCCACAGCCTGTGAACATTGTTTTTTCTGCACTTTTTCATATGCTGGCTAAGCACTCATGTGTTGACACCATTATCCTGTATTGCCTGAAGATTTTGTTCACCAGGCACCCTCACATTGAGGGGCAACAGCAATGCTTTGGCATTATATCAGCCTCCCTTTCAACACGGTATAGGGTGTGGGATGGTTATGGTGGTTTAAGAGCAAATCAGGTAGCAGACTCACTCCTATAGAAGCATAAACATAGTATTATGTTATATTCTAACTTTCAGTGACTGCTTCTATAGAAATAATTGCTGTTGCTTTTAAATAAGAAGGAAGGATTTGTCTACATTATAATGTGCATGGTGGAATTTCGAAGAATTTTTAAACTATTGCAGCCTTGAAAAAAACATATGATACTGTCTGTAAGCGGAACTGTACTACCTCACAGATATTGTAAACATGTGGCTTGTGAAGTGCTGAGATATTAAACCTGAAGCCCTGTGGTTAAGACAAACAGTGCAATAGATATGCTTTTGTATGCCCTCCCTGCAGAAGAGAAAAATAATGCAGATACTGTAAAGAGTTCAAGTTACCAAACAAAAGGCACAGAACACAAGGAATTTTGTATTCTTTTCCTTCTGCTAGCTTTGAACAAGAAAGGTTATTACAAAGGAAATAGGCAGCAGTGTCATTTCTGAAGCCACACTGTTTTCCAGAATTTCCACCTACAGACAGCTCCAGAGCGGCTGACAGTGTTTGGGGGTGGGAAGAGGGAGGACACCAACCGGCATATACACTTATTAGTGATATAATATGAGGTACTACAGATCTGCTGAAAGAGGTTTCCCAGTTTCTGGCAGCACACTGGACATGCCATCCATCCTTCAGCTCTCTGTGACTTGGTTTAATTACATGACAAAGGGATACATGTGTGAAATTTATTGTACATGTTTCAAAGTGCTTTGAGATCAATGAGTTGTAATAAATAAAGTGTGAAGAATTAAAATACTCTAAAAGGACTGTAATTATTTTATTCATATGGATAAGAACCTTCACCACCACCATAATCTACCCCCTTACAAAATAACTTAAACCCAGAATTCTTCAGTAAGCACAAATCCTTTTCAGATAAGCTAAAAATATTCAATGCTCCTTGAAAAGGAAGAGAGGGGTTTACTTGGTGTTTCAAAGAATTTGTCTCCACATGTGTTTGTCATCTTCCTTCAGAGAACCTATACAAGATATAGTAGAAACAGTGTTGAGGGCGATGAAAATGCCAGAGCATCTGTCAATGAATCACCTTATGACAGCAAGCGATAAGCCTCCTAATGCTGAAGTGATGAATGTGCCCAAATGTGGACGCTATGCTTGTGGAAGAGAGCTGAAAAACACAAATATGAACAACTAGACATGAGGACAAGCCTCTGGGGAGACCCCACTAGTTTTTGTAGTACTTGACTGATTCTAGAAAGCAGCGCATTTTTACCATACAGAAAGATAAGTGTGCTTATCAATACAGCACCATCGCTCAGAAGAGGAGTAGTTGGGATGAGGAAAACATCAATCATATCTAAGTATCAAATGTGACCTTTTATGTATGTTCTCCTCTCAAATGATCTTTCATTTTCTGTACCTTCAAAGTTTTCATAATACATTTCAAGAGTTTTATAATTGAGTAGTAATATAAAAGCATGCTGCAATAGGCTTATTCAAACAGAAATTGCATACATTGTACTGGTTACAAAAGCACAAATGATTTCTCTTCAAAAAAGTATGGGGTGGCAGTCTGTAGTCACAAACAAAACACAGTATGTAAGTAGGGTATGATTTACAATGTGTAAAGGTTTATTGCAAGAAAACATGTTTCCATAGGAAACTAGAAAGGTATAGGGGAGGAAATCTTTTTTATATATAGCAAAAGGGGCTGTATATACTGTTGGGAAATATGAAAGTAAATTTCCCAAGCTGAGTCAGGAATCCATACTATATTTCTTTTCAAAATGTTTTTTAAAGCTTTGGAATAGCCTTAAATACTAATTTTATTATGCTATTTTACAGGATATACACATTGAATTATATATCAAAATTACTCAACAAATTTAATGACAGTTAATATGATAAGGAAAAGCCTACCAGTTCAATTCCCACAAGAATAAACATTAGTATATTAGAAATGAATGCAAAAATCTATATTACAAATGGATATAAATAAATTCATTTGTATTTCTTTGAGCAAGATGTTAAAGAAGGGAGCAATCCATATTATTGACCTGACTTTAATAATTTTTGCTTTAGATTAGCCCAGCAAACCCAAGAATATCAGCAACCATTCACAATAAGCATTCTAACTTTTGACTAAATATTCTGATCAATAACTTCTTATATACTAAACAAACAAACCCACCACCTCCAGTAGTCTGGTCTCAAAAGGTAACAAGCATTTTCTCAGTTTCTAATAAATGAGTAAGGTAGTATTGACTGATTGGTCATTAACATGTTTGAACAGAAAAAGCTTATTCTTTGTTTACTGCTGCATCTTACTCCACACAAAAAGACTGCAGCAAGCAGCGGGGCAGGACTCTCTGTGCCAGGAAATGGGCGATGTTGAGGGGGCATCCATGCAGGCTTTTCTCTATCCTCTTGGGTGGATGGATCTGAAAACAAGGCTCTGTTTTCAGCTGATTTAGAATAAAACTAAACAGAAAAAGAAGAAGGATTAGACTTGAGATTGTGTCTGCACTGGTAGGTGAACAGAATGGGTTTCTTTCAGGGTAAAGCCACAAAGCAGGCATCTGACTTCTTGGTGCTGGTGCTGATTTTCAGTTCCCCGGTCAGGACACAAGCTATTTGTGTTTCCAGCTGTTGCAGGAGCAGCATGAGAAAACAGAGGGCAGCTGTGGGAACAGAAAAGGTGCATGTCTTTTCTCCATGCTTAGGGAAGGGGAGGCCTTGGAGGAAAGGATGACAAAGCTTCTCTGTGATCAGAAAGGGCCAGGACAATATCTGATTCAGATTCTCATTTCTCAGTCTGTGCCAGTGGTCATCGAACAGCTGCCAAGCAAAACACCTTCATCATGTTAGTACACAAATCATGGCAGAGATCCTGATCTTCACTTAGGTAGGCTTGTGTCCTAAAGACTGTTCATCAGGTAACCTCTATGGACCAAAGAGAGAAGGTCCTTTTCCTAAAATTATTTTGACTGTATGCACCTCTGAATGAATGGCACAGGCTGCGGAAGCCTCACTAGCTATGTTTTTATTCACCCCATGCTTAATCTGGAGCTCAGGTTAGAAACCCACCATGTCTTTAGGGGGAGCAGATGTCAGGGCAATTACTACCTCATGAATTAACACCTAGCTAGGACTCTGTCCAGACTTTAAAATTGGCATATCAGAAACAGAACTACCCAAGCAGGACCGAGGTGATCTCTTTCTGTGCATAGACCTGAGGGGCTATTTTGTGCAAATCTGATCCCAAGAGCAGGCAAAGAGCCCAGGTGGGCATTGTTTTGCCCTGTCCAGCCTGGGACTACTTTTTCTGCTCACTGCACACCACAGACAGCTCAGAAGGCTCCAAGAATGAAATGCCGCTGTGGAGAGACTGAAAAAATGGATGCCAAGGGAACTTTAGCAAAAAGAAACGAAACTAAAAATAAGTCCATCAGTTTGGCCACCATTCTCCCCTTCTCACTCCCAGTAGAGTCCCTAAACTCTCTACAGCTTCCCTAGCTGGAGACAAGTTTCTCATCTGCTTGAACTAGATTTTTCACCTTCTTGGTACTGATACACACCAGCTGGTCTGTCTCTGCTCTCATATGCACTGAAGGCAATTAATCAAAAGTAAAAATTTAAAAATCATTTCTCCTTTTTTGCTCATTATTTAAAAAAATCTCTGACTGAGAATGACTATGGACACTTTCAGCTTGAAAAGTAACCCTCTCACAAAGTTATAAGCCAGTTCTGAACCTGACCTTTCAAATTGGAAAGCTATACAATTTTAACCAGGTTTCATGCTGAGTCCCTAGAATATTTCAAAGACATTTCTTTCAGTCTAGCCCATTCTTCCACCAGTCTGTGCTATGGTAAGTTTGGCTTCATATTTCTTTGATCCATGAGGCAAATACTTTACATAGTTTAAAAATAGACCCATGAAGCTTTAGGTATACTCTTTAGCACTGAAAGGAAAGTGAGTTAATAACCAGTGTAACTGTAGTGTATTCCTCGTGAGGCTCTCATTGGAACAAATGCATTCCCACTGTAACTCCACTGACATTAATGGAGCTACCAGCTGAGATGAATTTGTCACATTTTTGTAAAGCATTTTAGAATTTGATGTCATAATTGTCTAAAGACACACTAGGAAAGATGTCTCTGCCATTCTTGGTGTGCGTTTGTGCACATGCCAATTTCCCCAACTTCTTGTATTCCTTACAATTATTTTCACACCATATCCCCATGCTCTTTGAGAATCTCCTGAAGAGAAGATATGGTGCACCAAATACTTTTTGAAAATAACTATTCTGAGCTAATTATAACTCTGTTCCTACTTTTCATACATCAAGGTGAATTCAGCAGAGACTGAAAATTGAAACTTGTTTCAGAGATGCCATGAAAAACTGTTCACTTTCAAAATGGACATTTTGAAATCTCATTGCTCAAAAAGGAGTCGGCACAGGCTGGAATGAGATGTTATATTTCAAAATGGCTGTTGCTTGGACATTGCTAAAACACTGATGTCATGAAATGAAGCAATTGACTTGGGATCAGAACACATAACTGAAGTAGGTTACAAAATTTTCTGCAACTCTTCTTTGTTAGGAAGGGACAATTTCCTGGAACTGAGTACATGTACAGAAAAATGGTTAGATTTAATATCTTTTAGAAAGCCTTCCACATTCTTCCAATAACTCCAATTTTGTGATTTTAAATTCACGTTCTAGATTTTAACTTTCATTTAAATGCGGCATTTTTATGAGAACTAAGCAAACAATTCCAAGTCAAACTGAATGTTACTTTGTGCATTAGGATTTAACCTTTTGTTTATTTCTGCTTTTTAATTCCAATTTTGGAATGGAGAAAAACAAAATCTAAATACTTAAATAAGAAACTGTCTAAATTTTTTATTTTTTTTTTGGTACGTATATTCTGATTTTTTTATACAATTTAGTGTTTAAACTTACATCTTTTTTCCATCTATTTTTTAGCATCCACAGCTTTTTCTTAACTTTCTAACTGTGGTTCCCATCACATGATTTTGGTTGCAACATACAGAATGCCTTCTCAAATAACCGTAAAGGTCAGTAGCATTTGAAATGCCATTTCATGCAAGTTTTGTTTGATTTATTTTTTATTAATTAGGCTATTTGATTTGTACCTGTAAAAACTATTTTGAAGACATACTGTTCCTGCTGAATCACTAAATAATGATTTAGACTAGAGGGAGATCTCAATTTTAGACTCAGAGGATTGCGCAGTAGTTCTCTTTAGCAGCATGGCTGAATACAGGCTATATATTTCATATACTGCAGGACTGGAGCAAATATTTTCTGACACTATCCAATAAATCATGTTTTCTTCAACAGCAAATAATAGAACTGTACAGTACATTCTATCTGCAGCAGCAACAAACAATTCATCATCTCTGACCTTTCCATAATGACAACAATCTGAAGAATAGAGTCTAATTTAAATTCTTATATAATGTTTAAAATTTAGGGACTAAATCACCTTTACACTAGATCCCTTCACACTGCTCTTGTAATAAAAATACTCCTTAAAGTGAACACAAATGGATTTTCTTTGTCCTCTTCAGCTCCAACAAATTAACAGAGCAGAGGTTCCTCTAAGGCCTTGGACCCAAACGCAGCTCAGGTAGATGCGCCCAAGCCAATTTTCAAATGATATTGTAATACCAATCTTCAAATGGTAACAGGTACAGTGCAGCCTGTGGAACCTTGGGTTTGTGCCTTACAGCTGTCTACGCTGTTTCATTCACACATCTGTGATGTAAAAAAATCTCTGCACTGGTACTGGACTCCTTTCATTTGTTCACAACATAATATATATGTTGCTTTCCTTGTTCCTGGAAAGGGGAGTTGACTTTCAGTTAGCAGGCTAACCAGCATAGTAAACTGTCTCATATCTGAAAAAAAATCTTGCCGTATACAAATTCATTTCACAGTTTTATTATGTTATACAGCCATGGGACTGGTTACTATTTATACAGGCATCTAATGAAAAAGGAACTAAAATTTCAAATTTGGGATCTAGAAATAATTTAACTATGTAAAAATGGTAAATCTTTTCATTCTCCACCACCTCTCAATACAAACAAAAGGAGCCAGAGGTATCGATCAAAACAAAATCATAGCCTTCACTGCCAGTCCATCCTGATGCACATCACCTCTGGCATTCTGGAAAATTTGAGTTTGAAATGTACATTGAAGTTGGTTCTCTGAAACTGTACAGATTTGGGATCTTTCATCTCAAGGTCTAGCTGTTTCCAAAGAAATCCTACCACAATCATTTTGCCATCAACTGGCCTCATCCTTTTTTTTTTTTTAAAAGCCTTCAATCCTGAGAACCAGATAAGCCTCATGCTCCTGTGCAAACTACTGGAGGACCCACAGAAACTTATCCTGAGGGAGGTTTTGCAATCTTCTAGTTTTATGAACACTTGTGTTCCAACCAGGAGAGATGAGGCAATGTATCTCAGGATCTCCGTAACTAAACACATATTCAGGATTAACTACTGTGGGACTGGAAATATTTAAGTTATTTCTGATCATCAAAAATTGCATGTTCAATACTGAAGTGGAAGGGCGATGGCTGATCTGCCCCTCACTGTAATGACAGCCAGTGTGGCATCTTGCCCTACACTTTATTTCACCCCCTGAAAGACCCAGAAATGTGCAAGTGAGCAGTCTGTCCATTAAAAACAGATTTGAAACTATTTTATGCTTTAGCGTGTTCTGAGGTCAAATGAGATTATTCCTACCCTTAAAACAGAAAGAAATACTTCTGGCAGCCTAAATACTTTAATATTTTTCATGCATCTTAAGTTATCACCTCAGGATATATTATGGATGCTGTTTACAGATGGTTAATCATGTGACACCATCTCGATTTGATCAAATTCTTTCAAGTACTCTACACAGATAATACTCCAAATGCATCTAATACCTGCAGTTTTTTCTCTAATGAAATCTCTACTGCCCCTATGCCTCATTATAGTATGTGTCCTTGTGCAAAAGTTAGCTTCTTTGCCTGCTATAGAAATAACCCCAGACACTAAAGCAAAATATTTGTCTTTATTGTTGCGAGAAAACTAAGATCAAATCCACAGTTGTTCAGAGAGTTTATTTGCTGCAGAGAAAATTTCTTTAAAAAAGAGAGAGAAAAAAATCCTTGATTATTGTATCTGTAAAATTATTTGGAATGTATACTGTATAATTAAGACTGACTATCAGCTTAAATTTCTTGGTTTTGTTTTTTGAGAATAATGTTTTCTGTGGACATGAGGTTGCTGAAACTGTACACTAGTGAGGGAACAAAACAAAACAGATGGTGCATTAATAATGGAAGTATTAGAAAAAGGGTACTCTTCCAGCTTTCAATGTATTCATTAATACATTTTAGACAATTTAATTGCTTCCTGAAACACTAATTGAAAGAGTTTCATTTGCAAAACCTAGTCCTGGTAATATAAACTAGGCGCAGTGCCACAAACTGTTTGAATGCTGTAATAAGGTGATGAATAGAAAGGTTTGGGGTTTTTTAATGTTTGTATGTTTATTTCTTTTAATGAAATCTTTACAAAGGCGTACAAAACATCAGGAAAAGAAAGATTTACAAAGGAAAGCCAGGTTTAAAAAACACTGGATGCTTAGGAAATATGAAGACCATTTCTGTTTTTCAAAAGTCAGCCCATATCAAGGGAGTGTGAGTTGGATTTATGAGGGCAGGAGTCTAATGCAGTATAATATTTTCAACATTATACATTCTTATACTTGGCACATCGAGTAATCCAAGCAGAGGGTACTTTTAAAGTATTTTCTTCTGAAGGTGTCTGCTTCAATTGTTTCAGTGTCTCTTCTAAATATGGATGGTGGATTTGGGCGGGGGGGGCAAGTTTTACCCTATTTTGAGTCCTTCACCTGTTGCATGTTGGAGAAATTGAGACAAACATTACTGTGATCATTCTCTCATCCATCTCCAGGAGACTGGAGATGAAGAACAGACAGAAAGGAAGAAGAACACAAACAAAATAAATGCACTGAAAAAACCCCTGCAGTCTGTCAAAGAGAATATATAAAGAGCAACAAAAAAGCAGAGAAACCAGAAAAAGATCAATAATAAAGAGATAAAAAAAATACAAACAGAAGAACACACTGTTTCTAGAGCAGCAGCTTTTCAAAGTCTTCCAGACATAGGTAAAGTCCAAAATGATGCAGATGATATAAAGTAGTTCCTTTTAGGGGATGTTTTGACAGCTGTCCATTAGAAGTGTAATTCCCACTCATTTTTATTTCCAGTTACCAAAGATCTATGGCTATTGGGATATCATCTGTGTATTTTGAAGGAAGCTGAATAATTTTTTAGAAGTTTCACCTGTGTCAGTAGGTGGAGGACAAGCACACACTCAGGACATGGTGAGACATGCTGCACATGTCACACCTGAGCTGGACTGAGATGGTACAATCTGATCATCACTCTACCTTACCTGGGGATTGCTGTTCCCTTAGACCTGCTGCAAAAATATTCTTCCAACCTGCTTATGTCAAAATGATAGAAAACAGCAATCATTGCTGATATTAAAGTCACTGGGTTTTTCAATTCTATTTTTTTGAGGGGTAGCCACACATGAATTTTTTTCTAGCAGATTTGATGGCTGATTATTTCTTTGCTGAAGATGTAAGGGAGCAGTGAAAACAAGATGGGAATGCTTTTCTTTTATCTTGACTCATCTATGCCCAAAGAGCACATCTAAATGCAGCCTCATGCTTCACTGGACCCTGCCCACTCATTGATTGTGTATTAGTATACATTATAACATTGATTAGCAGTGTGATTTTTTCTAATTATGTAGTTATAAGGGAACGGCTCCCTTTATGGATGTCATTATATCAGGGTAAAAGTGCCTCATACTAAAATAGGTGGCAGAGCTAGATGAATCCTTCGCAAGGCAAGAGAGGGCCTGAACTTACAGAGCATTACCTGCTAGGCCATATCTGTCCTTTCTTCTTTCAAATATCATGATATATTTGTGGAAAGCTTAGAAAAAGTTTCTTGCTTAATCAAACAACCTCTTACATCCTAAGTATTCACATACATATTATTATAAATTAATGAGGTTTACATATATTATATCAAGATTCCATGCATCAAATTTCTTTTTCTCCTAGAGTGGAACTTAAAATGAACATATAAAATTATTTGTGAAAAGAAAAATATTCAAATATATTTTGGAAACAACAAATAAGAAAATGCTTGTTACGCATTGCTGAAAAAATGGAGCATTTTTTTGTTTCTAAAATTGAATGGTCCTGGTGTACCATATGATTTCTAGCCATCAGAGTGGAAGACTCCTCTTTTTTTCTTTTCAGTTTGTCAAAAGCCAGAAATGGGTTCCTTCTGTGCATCAACTAAAATAGTACATATAGAAAAACCTAAGCTAGACCTGGAAGACAATGAAGACATGACATATCTAAATTACAGCACTCACAAAGTCCCTGCTCAAATAGAAACTGCTTAATATCAGATGATTGAGTAAAATCAAAGAAAAAACAATCAATCACACAAAAAGAACCACACCTCAATAAAGGCAATACCCCAAAATACTAGAATTTATGTTGACTTGTAGACTTAAATAATGAAAGTATATTGTAAGCAAATCTGGCATTGTCTCCTCCTCCTTCAAAAAAAAAAAAAAAAAAAAAGAATAATTTTGGAGAACATTTTTTCCACTGAAAAACACATTAACAGAAAATCAATGACTCATTTTAGGAGATTTAGCCTGATGCCACTTCGAAATATCCCTGAGGTTTTCAAAAAATTAAACACACAAATCTAGTTCCACTTTTTCATTCAGAAGACTTTTTTTTTTCAGATTTACTTTCATCTACAAGAATTATCATATGAAAGTAAATAAAGGTAAAGAGACTGAGTCAACAAAACCTAGACCACAGTTTAATTGCCCGCAGTAGGCCACAAAATTACTGGCAACTTTAATATTTAATATCTGACTTCATATCTATAGAAGCTAAGGACTTATCTTCCTCATCTAGAAGAAATTGCGAAGCTAATATGAAAACATGTCTGTGACCTCCAGAACATTAATAGCAGCTTGTTTTATGAATTATCACTGTCCTTTGCAAATTACAGAGGAAGAAACAATACTCTGACAAATTTGGCATTTTAAAATCATGGTAAAGAAATATAAGAATTGAACTGAAAATACTTCTTTTTCCCTTGGTTCCTTAGGTATATTCGCTTGAGTTACATTTGCATTAAAGTCAAGTCATTTCACCAGAAAATTTACTCTAAAACTAAGGCTTGTTCATGCTGTCCCAGAGCTATCTCCATACATGCTTAAATAAATAGCTAAACATTTTTTTTAACTAATTGTTTGCGTTTTGGTTTTTGACAGACCAGTGCAGTTAGGAATCTGGACTGTCACCAGCAGCCACATTTCATCTCAGTAATCAAAATCCCAAGTAAAGGCCTCTCTTGGTTACCTAATTTATAGGCATACTCCTTGGTGTCTGACTAAATGGCAAGTCTGATGTTTATGTGAAATACCTTAAACCAGACAAATAATAAAATGTTTTTTGTTTAGCTCTTAAGCTGAGAAGATGAAATGTATTTGCTCCTAACAGTTCAAATAACATGTGGAAATTGTCTGCTCATTGTTAGATTACTGGTAAGAGATGAGAAGACCTCTGAGGTTGGCTGCGACAATGTGGAGGCAATATACTGCTTGTCTAACATTGTGTTAGATAATGAGTAGACAAATAGATGAATAAGAGCAAAAAGTTGCCTGCAACCAGAATGCATCCACATAGTTAAGGATACTGAAAATATTTCTGTGGTAGATATGATGGATGAAAGGTATGTTTTCCCACCCCTGGAAGCATTCAAAGCCAGTTTGGATGGAGCTTTGGGCAACCTGCTCTAATGGAAGGTGCCCCTGCCCATGGCAGGGGGGGATTTAACTAGATGATATTTAAGATCCCTTCCAGCCCAAACCATTCTATGATTCTATGACTTATTATGGAAGAACGTCAAAGTGCACTCTAAATAAGAGTAGAAGACAGTGATAAGCTAAAACAAAATAGAATAGTTCGAAATAATATTTCATGACATTTCAAATGGAAAGAAAGAGAAAAGATATTTTAGCATTTCCTAGCGCTGTAAGGCTGAGCAGTATAATTCCTTATTGCTACAACTGAACTTCAGATACTAAAACTAGCCCACCACCAGTTTGAAAAGATAGGAAAAACTTTTAAGAAATGATAAAGTTGATGGTACAGTGGAAAATGCTCCAACTTTAAAACTGCAGAAAGTATTGCAATTGACAATGCAGTGTGTATGTTTTCAAATATATTTATAATAAAACAAAAGGAAAATGAGGAAATAAGGTCAACAAAAATGCCTCAGATAATAGTGCTAGTCTCAAGAAAAATCATTATATTACATGTGGGTTGCTTAGTTTGTGATCTTTTCTCTCCTGCATGAACTCTGTCAGTGCAATCCATATCTTTGCTATTGTAACCTGGATTACTACAGCATATTCTATTTGACTATTTTAGGTCTTTTTAGTGGTGCAGAAAATGTATCCCTCTGGGCCAAAAACTTGAGATACCTGTCTCTGATGGGAAGAATCAGCTTTCTTTGAATTCCTGCTGTTGTTCACATTTGCCTTATCTCTCATACAACAGGACTTTAAAGAGTATTTTGCAAATGCTATATATGGAAAGTTGTGAATTAAGAGAACTAACAATAAAAAAACCCTTAAAATAATAGAAGATGAGCTGATGATTTTGGTGAACCCCAGCTGGCAGCTAAGCTCCACACAGTCACTTGCTCACTCCCCCACCCAGTGTTAATATCCCTGTCTTATCAACATTGCTTTGGTCACAAATCCAAAACATAACACCAGACAAGCTTCTACGAAGAAAAGTAACTCCATCCCAGCCAGACCTGATGTAGTTGAGCATAAACAGTCCATTTTCCTAGTACAGTCTCTGTGTCTATTTGTCTTAGGAAAATACTGAGTTGCTGCCCTGAAAAAGATTATTATTTTGTGTTTTCAGTAAGATGAGACATTAGATTGGCTAAAATTAAAATTAGAGTTTAAAATATTAGAAAACAAAGACCTTGAAGAGATCTTTTTGTTTAACAGTTAATCAAGAGTTTCCTCTTATTCTCTGTTGAGGCTTTGTCATTGTAATTAATAAATGAGAAATGACTGAGTGACATATAGTGTTGCAATTGCTTAGCCTTTTGAAGTGTTAATTGATCAGTTTGGCTATTCACATTTCTTTTTATTGTGAACCTAGTTGAGAAGAGGTAGAAAGTTTTGATATCAGTTTTATTAAGTCTTAAATTAAAATACTTTTATTCTAAAAAGGAAAATATTGACAGTGTTGATAACTTGAAAGATATTGACTTCATTTTTGGAGAAAGGGCAGTTGAGAATGAGGAAAGGCTAAATTCAGAAAACACTGTCTGCATTTAATGGCATTTTAAACTTTGCAGATAAAAAATTGCCGCAGAATTAGAAAGACCATATGAGCTGCTACCGGAATCTAACAATGTGATATCTGAGACAATTCAGGGTTTTGTCAAATATCTTCAGAAAAAACTTTTCTTGAGAAGGCAAAACAGATTAAATTGTGCTCTAAAGCTGATAGTCTTGTTCAGCTGATATCACATAAATAGTATTTTCTCATTTGTGGGAACTCGTTTGTGGGCACCTCATTCTAATTTAGGTAGAACATAATGATACAGTTGAAAACTGTCATATATAGAGATGTAGGCAACAATATAGGCAGGCAGCCAGTTCAGTGCAGGAAACCTCCACCGTCTTCTAATTCACAACAGAGGAAAGTGACACAGATTATATCTAAGAGTTCGGGTAAAAGACTCTTGAGACACAGCTCCCAGCAGGCTACGCAGAGTTATGGGTGTTGATGTTTGATGCTGAATTGTCTAAGGGCAAACATCCCTGCACAAAATAAAATAATTCATGTTGAATATTTTACTTTGCTGAGAATTTCTGTATTTCACTTTGTCATTGTCTTTCAAGCAAAAATGAACAAAAAGACTTAAGTCTTACAATGGAATTTTCTCCAGGAAAGGTATGTTTGTTTTTACTTATTTATACCTGGATTTGTCTGTAAAAAGCCCCAGTTGTCAAAGAAATAGAATATTTACCTTATTCTTCTTCTTTGTACTCTTTATTACAGTAAGGTTTCACCAAAAGTAGCAAAATAAAAATTATCATATAATCATATAGTATACTGTGCTTCATATAGATACCTTTTATTGTTCTTACATATGTTCACTATATTATATATGATGATCAGCACTAGATTTTTCTCTGTTTCAGGCATTATTAAAGTTCTCTGAATGGTAAGATGTCAGAACTGAACAGTAGGTAAAGATACTAGCACATTCTATATTCCTAGAGTCCACAAGGGTTTTCCCCTGATAAATTACTGGTTATTGCAAGGAATATTTATATGAGCAGTACTCTTGCTCTCACCTTTTCATTTTGTGTCATTGAGTGTGTGTCATTTGTACTGCTTTGATCTTTTTCTTAATGCCCTGGGATTATCTAAAAGTTGTTGAGTTATGTTTGGAGTGCTGGTTCTTGGAACTTGAGACTCCAAGACCAATCTTATTTCAGACTGCTTCTTCACTACAGTTTCCCATCTCTTTGTTTACAGTAGCAGCCCATGGACAATAGATCAGTTTAGAGGTATACCTGTGAGCTGGCTGAAGTTGGATGCGGCAATGAGCGTACATGTCTGCAAGGGACTGACTTCAACAATCTAGGTGATTTCTTCCAGTCCCAGGCTTCTGTTTCTTAAGGCAGCATTCTACCCTTTTGTTTCCTGATATCAACTTTTAAGCAGACTTAACCTCTTTAGTATCCTTGTTTCATCTCTTACAATCAGCTTATCAACAGCCCAGTGATATGCTGCTCTTCAGCAGCTGTTGCCCCTGCCTTTTGCATGCTACATTATGTAGTAGGAGCATATGTTCTTAGGAAAGTTTTCTTTGGAAAGCAGTTAATAATTTTACAAATGGCAAGTAACAATACTCTTTTTTTTTTTTTTTCCACTTTTACTTTTGTCTTTATTCTGGAACTAGCAGTGCACTGAGTTCAGCTTAAACCATGACAAGCAGAAACACAGAAAGCACTTCCAGGGGAAGGTCTTTTCAGATAAATGAGTTTCACTTTCAGAGCAGGAAAGATTTGGAGTCATGCAGACCTACGGCATGAGTGCAGCATTTAATCTGAATTTTAACAAGAAGGATATTCTCTGCTATACCTTAAGTGTCCTGTTTGGGGCCATTCAGACTTATGCATATAGGTGGACAGCATCAATCTTGGAAGTTGAGAAGTAGGGTCTTTTGTTTCTCCCTCTGCTTATTTTCTGCTACTCAGAGCTAGTTCTGCCTGTTGTCTATACTTCTCAAATCATCTAAAATTAGAGTGTTTCCAGAAAGACATTTTAAATGTTCTTACCATACTAAAGCCTCCTCAGTACACAGATGAAACCAGAAGTTCCTTACAATAAACATTTTTTTCTTTTTCTGAAGAATAATCAGTTCTGAGGACAGAGTTGTACATCATTTAAACCAAAACGAGACAAAAGCCCAAATACAAACCACCTGGATATCTGCCACTTAATTAAGAGGCAGATTTTATTCTAAAAATCCATTGTGTGTCAATTTCTATATTTGTTAAATAAATCATGCAACACAGTTTACAGGGAACTTTATTAATGCTGCGCTAGTTGAGGTTGTTTTCTGGCTTGATAGTTCAGTAACATTCACTTTTAAAAGAAAGTAATGATGAAACTTGACAAAGCAATAATAAACACAAAGCAGAAAACCCCTGTTTTTCATAAGCATTCCCTTTACTGACTAAAAGAGAATTTTAACTTTTAATGTCATAGATTAATGTTGGAGCTGAAGTATTTGCTTTAAGATGGAGTAATAAATTATGAATTTGTGGCCTCATTTAACATTGTGATAGCCTTGGCTGAAGCCTTCCCTTAGGAAATGTCAGTTTTTATCTATGGATACAGAGCAATAAAAATATGCACCCTGGTGTTCCCAACATTTTTTATAATATGGAAGCTGTGTGGCATAATTTATAAATTGCTATCTAATATCACAAAGCTATTTTAAGAATTACTTCATTGAAAATAATTAAGAGAACCTGTAAGACATTCACTTTCTAACTATAGATGAATAAGTAATCAGCAACTAGAAATTAAAAAAAAAAACCAAACCAAACCAAGACATCTGAAATTGTGAGAAAACAAAAAGTCACTTGAAATTGCAAGAAAAAAAAAAAAAAGCCAGTAAGATCAGTAGCCAGACCAAGTCTTCCTGATCTTAGCTATTATTCTGTTAGTTTAATCAGGGCTCAGCTCTAAAAGGTGCTGATTTTCCTGGCCCTAACTCAGCTAATCAGAGACACAGGCATAACTACAAACAAGAGAATAATCCTCCCGAGTATAACTGAATTAAACACTTGCTTAATATCAAACCTCCTGGGACAAATCCAGAAGTATATATATGCTTACACTTTGCAGTTACTTTTCAGGAAAAGTAGAGGGACTTCAGTAGGAACTAAGTGTCCAAATAAATTACTTGTATGCCTGACATGAGTCTGCTTTGTATCTCTTGGGCTGCACATCAGGAATCTCTCTTCTCCAGCTCAGACCCTCAGGCTTTTTCTTTCTAATGTTATTTTTCTCTGTTGCTCCAGTGATCAGTTCAAGCTATGAAACAGTGCTACTTGCCATGCTGCAAAAACTGCAATATCAGGACTTTTTTTAAAAAAAAACCTTTCAATTTTTTATTTCCTACTATCATTGCAGTTACCTTAAAAATAACCCTCAGTTGCTGCTTCTGCTATAAAACACCATGTGTTGAACAGAATCCAAATAAATATATCAGCTATTATACATACCCTTCATTATTTTGTTTTAAGTCTGTATACTGACACTATTATTTCAGTTAAGTGACTTATTGACCTGTTTTGATATATCTTAAGGCTGATTTCTTTCCAATTTAACTAAATTTAAGTAAAAGTACTCTATGTTGAAGTAAGGGTGTCCACACTAAGCTTCAGCCCAAAATAGTAAAAGCTGTGAAATACTATTGAGATTGTTATTACAGTGATATGCTGTAGATAAACCCAGAATCCTTAAAGTGGGCATTAGTGACAAATAGGCACAAAAGAACGTCTGACAGAGCTTCATGCTTTGCCTTCTGTTCTACTCCTCACTGGAGCTTTCCATCTACACGTAGCACTAACAAATTGCATCAGATTTCATCACATATTGATTTATTGTCAAAAGTATGAATTGTTACTGGTAAGAAATTATTTTGTTCTTTTTGGGGCATCTACACTGCTATAGAACATAACAAGTCAGTCCTGACTGATACTAAGTTTCTGACATTGTAGCCCTCAAATATTAGGCATGCATTTGATGTATACCTGAGTCCATGCAGAGTTAGATAGAATATGGTTTATATTGGCAATACAGTTTTGTCTTTTGAAGAATCCTTAGCTGCTTTTTCTCATGATGATAGGTTATGAGAAATTCTTATGTGAATTTAGGAAACCTGGATAAGCTTTAGCATTTGAATTTTTCTGCTGTTTCCAATACAATCCTTGCTAGTGAGGAGCAGAACTAAAATAAATTATTTGTTATTATGCTATGGCAGTAATTCAGCCTAATTACTGCAAAAGTCCAATTTATTTTTTTCCTCAACAGATCTTATTTTTGATGCATTACTAGATTTCAGATATTGATTTCAGTAAATACAAGGTTTATCTGCAGGCAAATATTTTTGTTAAGGTGCTTTGAATTTCTTTATGTGGATAAAGCGGAGAAAATCTTTCATAGATTTCAAGTTTTAGAGTTGGATTCTAAGCTAGGAATCATTGAGGAGGTGGTGAGAATTTCATGTTGTTTCAAGTAGAACATCATGGATGCAGCAGTCAATGAAGCTGATCAGAAGCAGCATTAGACTTGCCTATAAAGAGAGAAGAGGAAAGGTATTGTATAGTGGATACCCTGAAAGGTCTCAGAAGCAAATAGGTTAAAAGCCAAAAACTTCAGATGTTTTCATATTTGGACAACAAAAACAACAACAACAACAAAAATCATGAAAGTTTAAAAAAGAAAATAGGAGAGAAGAAAAAAGCAGTTAAAGAAAGAATCCAGAGACCCAGTAGGGAATATCAAGATAGGATTTTACATTGGGTTTAGAAAACTGTACTCATAAGATTATGTGAAGGCAGAGATTTGAGGATCAAAAGCAAGAGTTAAATGCCTCAGATGCTTTCACATGATTCTGAATTGACTCAGCACGAGCAGCTTGCAATGTTCTGTCAATCTTCCCTAGATATGTGCATTCTCTTCCTAAAGCCTTCATTGTAATCTTTGTAAAAGAAATCTAGATACTAATGATGTCCCTTAGTGTACCTTATGAAACATTCAAAATGGGCTGTTACAGATATGGAGTTTAACAGGGAGCAACTAATTGTTTATGCTGGGCTAGCCTGAGGGGGTTTCATTTTAAAACTTTAAAATTATAAGGGCTGAATTTCCAGGGTAAATATTCTGTAATGGATAGCTCAATCGCACATAGCTAGTCAGTGAAAAGCATACTGTGCATATTTTTTTCATATGAAACTCTCTATAGACTATGTGCTGTTTATTTATGAGCCTGAGGTCTGGCTATGTTAATAGCTGGGAAAAAAAATCAGCCAGCCACCCTACCTGTTAGCATACTAGAATGCCTGTTGTGCCACCTTCCAAGCTGCTGTTTTATTAATGATCTTGAAACTGAAATAGTAGGGCATGAAGAAGTGTTAAAATGACTTACTGATATGTCACAGACATTTGCCAAGAAAATGAAATGCACTGAGAGGAAAAAGCACTAGGGAGGCCAATAAGGAACTAAATGTTCCATATTCTGGTTTGTCTGACCTTCGCTTTCTGGAGCTCTAAAGATAAACAAAGCTGCCTTGCTTGTGCTGTGCAAACATGTTATCCATAAGCTCCGGAACTGTGAGGATTATGTACAGCATTTACTCAGTTACATTAAAAATAATTCTTCAAATTGAACACATCTTTTGCTTTGTTAAAGAAAAAAAAACTGTAGCACAGATACTCCCCTTTGCCTCAGACCTGCTGATGTTTCATGCTCATTTCTTAACATCTCTAGAAACAATTTTTTAGATAGAAAAGAACTGGGGAGAGCTGATACTGAAGGCCATTTTAACAGAAGAAACAAAAGAAGTATAAACTGTTATGAAGTTTCAAACAATGGACAACAGTTTTCACATATACTTTTGGCCAGGGAGTATTTCTAGCAAGTCTAATTTTGAGGTTTTCCTGGGTAATAAACTGCTTGTCTTATGTCACAGCACACAGCATAATAGGTCTGTGATAGGGATTCTTTGGTGGTGAACTGATATCCATTTTTCTAGCGGCATGGCAAATGGAGACTTCTTCCCAGCTGGTTGTCATACCAAGAAGCAGTGCTAGCAAATAATTTCCTGCATCAAATCTCTGATCTATTTGAGCTGAGCTTAGCCAGTGGGGATGGCAAATTTCACTGGAGTCTTTGTGGGGATGAAGGCATTCTATCTAGATTCAGAGAAGGACTTCTGTCCATATACTTTGACCACCCACTCTCCAAAGAAAACAAGAGAAAGTCTGAGCAGGACAGATTTACTCAAGTGGCTGAATTGATGAAAGCGTGATACTTTGAATAATTTAAAAATTAGAAAGAGGACTGAGAAATTCACATAAGACAAAAACAGTCTTGTCAGAGAGAAAATAACACTGTTATCTTTAGTGGGCTATGCTTTTCATTCTCTTTCTTCCACAGAATTTTTGCTCAGAGATTACCATACTTGAAATGTAGAAGAGTATTTGAGGTGAATGGGTGGCTTCAATTTGAAATAATGCTTGTCTATGCCCCACATAGGAAGTGCTTTATGGAAAATGGCTCTGTATAAATATGCTATCTGAAATTATTGTATACTATAATGTCTATCTGGCATCCTGTACCTAAAATGGGAGCTGTAACTCTGAATGTCTGCAATTCACAGATATTAGGGCCACTACATGACTAAGTTGGTTTAGACCCTTCTGTTTGTGAGATAGATTTGGCACTTTCAGAGAGAGCTGGTTTCAGTTTTTGAGGCAGAAGACCTCTACCCTCAGCTCACACAGAGGTTAGATGGCAGTGGTACCACTCTGCACTGACTTCTGACAGGTTGTGGCACTGGGTGGCACTACATCTGGGTAAGGATGCAGTCTGCAGTCACAGCATGCCCAGGGAGGTTGCTAGCAAACACTACTGGCACCACTTTCTGTGTGCCTGCATATCTGAAACAATCACAGGAACAGGGTTTAGAATCCCAATTCATTTCTAATTGGTCTTCAGTTTGAAGACCAAATTTTAGATCTACCTGAATTCCTGGAAGCCTGCTTCTTTCCATGAGGTTCTAAAGGGTAAGAGGCAGTGCAGAATTCAGACCTCCATCATGACTAATTTAAGCAAGGTTTAGGCTATTAGCCTAGAGGTCAAAGGTTCACTCTGTTATCACATCACCATGTCCTCCAGCCTTTTGCTGGCTTCTGATACTTAATTGTGTTTGGTTTCTGTTAGAGGCCCAGAATGCTTGTTAGATGCTAAAAAAGTGCAAAACATAATCCAGTACTGTCTCCAAACTAGTAATCTGGAAAGCACAAACAGTGCATCTAAGACCATGTTAATATTGAGCTCACATCAGATCACATTAGCGCCTCCTATGCTACCCGGCTAGACCCTGCCAGGGAGTTAGCAATGCATAGAAAGACAGACTGAGGCAGTTAGATCAATGGATTAATGATATTTGTCTCCTTTGTGCAATTTTACTTCTTACATATCTCTCATGATCCCTTTGTGCCCTCCCTGGGGGTGGAATTTCTAAAAGTTTAGAAGACACATAACACAAGTGTGTTCAAGTAATGTGTGTATAACAGCAAACATTAAAAAAAGTCATTACAGTAATGCATGCCTAGATCTACAAATGCATCTGCATTCACACATGCAGAGTTTTTCACTCGTAGTAGATATTTTATTTTATGAAAATGTTGTGTGCTCTTACATCTTAGGCTAATATGCAGGCTCTTCAGAAAAGACAGGCCAGGCAGATGGGGAGGGGGAGTAGCTATTTAAGTCAGTGATAGTCTGGCAAGTATGGAAGTCTCTCTGGTGACAGGTGAGCAGTCAACAGAGAGCTTGTGGGTCAGGATCAAAAGGAGAGCAGGGACATTATTGTGAGGATCTGTTACAAACTGCCTGATCAGGAGGACTCTCTGGATTAAGCGCTGTATAGACAGATAGGAACAGCCTCACACTCGCAGGCCCCTGTTCTCTTGGGGGACTTCAACCACCCTGATATCTGTTGGAGGGACGGTATGGCCCAGCACAAACAATCCAGGAGGTTCCTCAATTGTGTGGAAGACAACTCCCTTCTGCAAGTCATAGAGGAGCCGACAAGGAGAGGCGCCATGCTTGACCTCGTGATTACCAACAGGGAAGGGCTGGTTGGAAATGTGATGCTCCAGAGCAGCCTTGGTTGCAGTGATCATGAGATGGTTGAGTTTGAGATCCTCAGGACCGATCTCACTGACAGAGAGTACAGCAAGCTCACTACCCTGGATTTCAAGAGAGCAGACTTAGGCCTCTTCAGGAACCTGCTTAGTAAGGCTCCATGGGATATAGCCCTAGAGGGCAGGGGAGCCCAAGACTGATGGTTAATATTCAAGGATCGCCTGTTACAAGCTCAGGAGTGCTGTGTCTTGACAAGAAAGAAATGCAGCAGGAGGGCCAGGAAGCCTCCATGAATGGATAAGGAGCTGTTGAGGAAACTTCAAAGGAAAAAAGAACCTTATAAAAGGTGTAAGTGAGGACAGGAGGCCTGGGAAGAACACAGGGATATCGTCCAGGAAGGCAGGGACAAGATTAGGAAAGCTAAGGCCCAGTTAGAATTAAACTTGGCTAGGAATGTGAAAGATAACAGGAAGGGATTCTTTAGATAGGTAGCAAATAAAAGACAGAGTAGGGACAATGTGGGCACTCTCCAGAAGCTATCAGGAGAACTGGCTACCCTGGATTTGGAGAAAGTTGAGGTTCTTAATGATTTCTTTGACTCAGTCTTCTCTGGCAAATGCTCTGACCACACCACCCAAGTCTTGGAAGGCAGAAGCAGGGATGCTGAGAGTGAAGACCCTAGGCCCACTGTAGGAGAGGATCAGGTTCGAGATCATCTTAAGAACCTGAACATGCACAAGTTCATGGAATGTGATGAAATACATCCGTGGGTCCTGAAGGAGCTGGCAAATGAAGTTGCTGAGCCACTGTCCATCATATTTCAAAAGTAATGACAGTCAGGTGAAGTTCCTGACGACTGAAGAAAGGGTACTATAACCCCCATTTTCAAGAAGGGGAAAATGGATGACTTGGGGAATTACAGACCAGTCAGTCTCACTTCTGTGCCTGGCAAAATCTTGGAGCAGATTCTCCTGGAAAAGGTGCTAATGCACATGAAAAACAACAAGGCCCTTGGTGACAGCCAGGGGAAATCCTGCCTGAGCAGTTTGGTGGCCTTCTATGATGGGGCTATGGAACTGATGAACAGGGGCAGAGCAGCTGACATCATCTACCTGGACTTGTGCAAAGCATTCAATACTGTCCCAAGTGACATCCATGTCTCTAAATTGGAAAGACATCAATTTGATGAATGGACCACTTGGTAGATAAAGAATTGGCTGGACAGCTCTGCATAAAGAGCTGCAGTCAACAGCTCACTGTCCAGTTGGAGGCAACAAATGATTGGTGTCCATCAGGGGTCGGCACTGGGACCAGTCTTGTGCAACATCTTTGTTGCCTACATGGACACTGGGGTTGAGTGAGCTCTCAGCAAGTTCGCTGACGAAAGCAAGCTGCGTGGTTCAGTTGATATGACTGGCCCAGAAGAATAAGGTGTGGATGAAGTAATGTTGGTGCTGAGCCATGCTCCCCTTGGCATGCCTTTCATAACTCCAGTGTGCCTGGAGCTGTAGGCTTAGTGGACTTCAGAACCGTAACCATACCCCTAATTTACATGGCTCCATGGAGATGAGGACTATAACTCCAGCACCATGGCTGGCTCAGATGACAAAGGTCTGGAAGAAGCAATGTTGGTGCTGTGCCACGCTCCACTTGGATTACCTTATGCATGCCAGTGACCCTGGAACTGTAGGCTTTGTGAATCTCTGAACTCTAAACCTAAGCCTAACCCTAATTTAAAATGCCACCATGGAGATGAGTCCGACGTTCACAGGACAATGTCTGAGCCAGTTGAGAAATTTTTAGAAGGAGTAAACATGGTTCTGTGCAATCCTCCCCTTAACATGCATTTTCCAGGCACAATGTCCCTGGAGCCATAGGCTTTGTGGATCTCTGAATCCTAACCCTAACTAATTCAAGGAGACACCATGTAGATTAGGCCTACATCCCCGAGCACCATGGCTAATCCTAATGAAAAACGTATGAAAGGAGAAATGTTGGTGCTGTGCCAAGTTTCCCTTGGCATGTCTTTTGCAGCCCCAGTGTCTCTGGACCTGTAGGCTTTGTGGTGTTTAGAACCCAAAAACTAAGCCTAACCCAAATTTTATTCACCAGCATAGCTATGAGGCCTACATCGCCCAGAACCATAGCTGGCCAAAATAAAAAATGTGTGGATGGAGTAATGTTGGTGCTGTGCCACGCTCACCTTAGCAAGACTTTTACAACCCCAGTGTCCCCAGAGGTGTAGGCTTTGTACATTTCTGAGCACTAATCTTAAGTGTACCTCTAATTTAAGCCACCACCATACAGACGAAGCCTACATCTCCCAATAACATGGCTGGCCCAAATGAAAAAATTGTGGAAGGAGTAATGCTGGTACTTTTCCAGCCTCCTTTTGGTATGCCATTTGCAGCCCCATTGTCCCTGGAGCTGTATGATTTCTAGATCTCTGAACCCTAATGCTAAACCTAAATGAGATTTAAGAAGCCATCATGGAGATGAGGCCTACAGCCTCCAGCATCATGGCTGGCCCAGATGAAATGGTTGTGAAAGAAGAAATGTTAGTGCTTTACTAAGATCCCCTTGGAATGAGTTTTGTAGACCCAGTGGTCCTGGAGCTGTAGACTATATGGCTCTCTGAACCTTAACCCTAAACCTAACACTAATTTCTACGCCACCACAGAGATGACACCTATATCACTCACCATCATGGATGGCCCAAAGGGAAAAAATTATGGAAAGATTCAAGTTTGTGCTGTGCAATGCTCCTCTTGGCATGCCTTTAGAAGCCTCTGTGTCCTTAGACCTGTAGGATTTGTTGACCTTTGGACCCCGACCCAAAGACTAGCCCTAATTTATGTGGCACTATGGAGATAAGGCCTGTATCCTCCAGAACCATGACTGACACAAATGAAAAAGGTATGAAAGGAGAAATACTGGTGCTGTGCCAAGCTCAACTTGCCATACCTTTTGCTTCACCAGTGCCCCTGAAGCTGTAGGCTTTGTGGATCTTTGAACCCTAAACCTAAGTGTAACCATAATTTAAGTGGTACTATGCATATTTTCTCTTCATCCCATAGCACCACGCCTGGCCCTAATGAAAAGGTGTGGAAGGAGTAATGTAACGTTGGTGCTGTGCCAGGATCACCTTGGCAAGACTTTACAGACCCAGAGTCCCTGAAAGTGTAGGGTTTGTGGTTTATAGAACACTAACACTCTATATAATAATTTCAGCCAAAAAATTAGAAATGAGGGCTACATCCTCCAGACTCGTGAATGGCCCAAATACAAAAGGTCTGGAAGGAGTAACATTGGTGCTATGCAAAGTTCACCTTGGCATGCCTTTTGCAGCCCCTGTGTCCCTGAACCTGTAGGCTTTGTGGATCTCTGTACCCTAACCCTAAGACTAACCGTAATTTTCTCTGCCGCTGTAGAGATGAAGCCTATATCCCCTAGCACCATGGCTGGCCCTAATGGAAAAGGTATGGAAGGCTTAATGCTGTGACATTGCCAACCTCACCTGGCATGACTTTTGCAGCCCTGTTGTCCCTGGACATGTAGGCTTTGTGGACCTCTGAACCCTAACCCCAAGCTTTACCCTGATTTCATCTGAGATTGTAGAGCAGAGGCCTACATCCCCCAGCACCATGACTGACCCAAATGAAAAAGGTATGAAAGGAGCAACGCTAGTACTGTGCCAGGCTCCCCTTGGCATGTCATTTGCACCCCAGTTGTCACTGGAGCTGTAGGCTTTGTGGATATCTGAAGCTGAAGCCTAATTTAAGCTTTACCATGGAGATGATGCCTCATCCCCCAGCACCATGGTTGGCCCAAATGAAAAAGGTGTGAAAGGAGTAATGGTGCTGTGCCAAGCTCCCCTTGCAATGCTTTTTCAAGCCCCAGTGATCCTGGACATGTAGGCTTTGTGGATCTCTGAACATTAAACCTAAGTGCAACCATAATTTAAGAGGTACTATGGATATTATCCCTACATCCCATAGTACCATGGTTGGCCCAAATGAAAAAGGTGTGAAAGGAGTAATGTTGGTGCTGTGCCAAGCTCCCCTTGCAATGCTTTTTCAAGCCCCAGTGGTCCTGGACATGTAGGCTTTGTGGATCTCTGAACACTAAACCTAAGTGTAACCATAATTTAAGAGGTACTATGGATATTATCCCTACATCCCATAGTACCATGGCTGGCCCAAATGAAAAAGGTGTGGAAGTAGTAATGCTGGTGATGTGCCAGTTCCCTTTGGCATGCTTTTTGCAGACTGAGTGTCCCTGGAGCTGCAGGCTCTGTGGTTTTTAGAACCCTAACCCTAATCCTATTATAAATCGCAACTACAGAGACGAGGCAGACATCCCTGAGCATCGTGGCTGTCCAAAATTAAAAAGGTATGGTAGGAGTAGTCTTGGTGCTGTGCCAAGCTCCCCTTGACATGCTTTTTTCATCCTCAATGTCCCTGGGGTTGCAGGCTTTGAGGATCTCTGAAGGCGAACCCAAATTTAAGCAGCAATATGGGGATGAGGCCTACACTTCCAGCACCATGGCTGGCCAAAATGAAAAAGGGGCGGAAGGAGTAATATTGGTGCAGGATCAAGCTCCCCTTGGCATGCCTTTTGCAGACCAAGTGTCCCTGGAGCTGTAGGCTTTGTGATTTTTAGAACCCTAACCCTAATTTAAACCACCAACATAGAGATGAGGCTTACATCCCCCATCACCATGGCTGGCCCAAATGAAAAAGGTGTGGAAGGAGTAACATTGGTGCTGCGTAAAGCTTCCCTTGGCATGCCTTTTGCAGACCCAGTAACCCTAGAGATGTAGGCTTTTTGGATCTCTGAAACCTATTCCTAAACCTAACCCTAATTTTCTCTGACACTGTAGGGATGAGGCTTACATCCCCCAGCACCATGGCTGGCCCAAATTAAAAAAGTGTGGAAGACATAATGCTGTGTGACCTTGCCAAGCTTCCCTTTTCAGATTCAGAGCAGCTCTGCGGAGAAGGACTTGGGGGTGTTGGTTGATGAGAAAATGAACATGAGCCAGCTTCAGTGTGCACTCGCAGCCCAGAAAGCCAACCATATCCTGGGCTGCATCAAAAAGAGCGTGACCAGCAGGTTGAAGGAGGTGATCCTGCCCCTCTACTTTGCTCTCGCGAGACCTCACTTGGAGTATTGTACGCAGTTCTTGTGTCCTCAACATAAAAAGGACATGGAACTGTTGGAACAAGTCCAGAGGAGGGCCACGAGAATGGTTAGGGGACTGAAGCACCTCCCATATGAAGACAGGCTGAGAAAGTTGGGATTGTTCAGCCTGGAGAAGAGAAGGCTGTGTGGAGACCTCATAGCAGCCTTCCAGTACCTGAAGGGGGCCTACAAGGGTGCTGGGGAGTGACTCTTCATTAGGGCCTGTAGTGATAGGACAAGGGGCAATGGGTTCAAACTTAAACAGGAGAAGTTCAGGTTAGATATAAGGAAGAAGTTCTTTACTGTGAGGGTGGTGAAGCACTGGAATGGGTTGCCCAGGGATGTTGTGAATGCTCCATCCCTGGCAGTGTTCAAGGCCAGGTTGGACAGAGCCTTGGGTGACATGGTTTAGTGTAAGTTGTCCCTGTCCATGGCAGGGGGGCTGGAACTAGATGATATAAGGTCCATTCCAACCCTAACTATTCCATGATTCTATGATTTTTAGGAAAAGCAGGTTATCTTTGGCATATGGTCATGTTTACATGATAAAGAGAACTGTATAAAACAACTTGTAAATTTTCCAGTGTGTGGATGAATAATATCTATAAACTTTCCTAAAAGAGTTCTAGGTTTCTAATATCTAATTTACTTTGGATTACTAGCATTTCTCATTACTAATTGGCTATATGCACCACCTTCACACACTCATGGGTGGATTAAAAATAAGTTTTTTTACACTGCCAGTAAATTATTCTGTCAGTTTATTCTAGTTTTTAGTTTATGATTTAACACAATGTTTTAAAAAAATAGCTTGCTGTAGCTAAATATTTCACTGTATATTACTCCATATGCCACTCTGCTATTTACTTCCAAAACAAATTTCCATTTCCATGTGACCATACTTTTACATGTTTATTCTAGCTCTGCTGTTTATGACTTTTTCTAAGATGGTAGATTTCTTGTTGAATCACTGACAAAGAAATGCCAGGTCTTTGTGATTTATATTCATCAGAAGGGATCTGCCAGGGAGATATGTGTGTAAAGTTTCTTATCTTCAAATATCATCTTCTTGTAAAATTAACTATTTGGGGTTTTTTTCTACCTATACCATTCTAACACCTCTTCTTTCCTCATTCTTCAATATTTTCCACACAGATTTTCAGTCTGCCTTATTTAGCATTCTTTACATAAGTTTTTCTGCCTTAAACCTATTTTCCCAAGCCCTACTGAGACTCTCAATCTTGTATTTGTGATTATTTGTATTACAGCAATAGCTATGGGACACAGATGAAACCGCAGCTCTGTTTTATTAGCACAGGTTCATGCTGAGAAACAATATTTATTCTGAAGACTTGATAATAGTGGGATCCAGTCTTGGACACCCCAGAGAGATGCACATTTTAAGCATATAGTGTGTCAGTAAAGAAAATACCTGACTTGCTCACAGTCAGTGGAATGCACCATGAAGAGTGGAGTAACCTCCTGAGAGACCCTGCCACTGGAGGTTTTCAAGATGAAAGTGGGCAGGGTGCTAGAAAATCTAGGTTCACTTTCCCATGGAAGGCTGGACCAGAGATCTTTCAGGGTCCTTTCCAACATGGGCTTTTCTGTGATTACAATAAGCTAGAAGCCCTCTGCTCCACTTGGAGGCCTTTTAGGGCTTCTGCCTTCTTCACTGACCACTTAGGTACACCAGGATGAGTGTTTATCTTTTCATATCAGTTTAGACAGGAAAGCCTAACCTCCTTGAGCATTAGCACAGTCTGTATGCCCCTTATTTGCCTGTCTTTGATTTGATTCAAACCCACTGGTGATGTTGGACTGTTGTCCCTACCAAGGTGATGAAGCCCGAGACCAGAACCTTGAGACAGCATGACAGCTAAGGTGACATAGGCATCAGTAGAGCATAACTGGGGAGGACAGCTTCATTAATACACATTTTTTTAAAGCACAGATTGGATATTTTATTTATGAAGGCTCTATATGACCAAAAAATCAGTAAACGAAAGACTAGAAAAGGAAACAGAATCGAAGTGATTCACCCGAAGCTGCGCATCTGATCAAAGTCCAGAGCAGAGCTGGCTGAACTCCCCTCCAATCTGATGAGTAGTTGCTCACATTTACTGAGCACAAGGCAAAAATATATTCACTTTTTTTTTTTTTTCCCTTCACAGATTACGTGGGTGGGTTTTCTTCTTTGGCTGGTTTGAATTTTCTTGTTTGTCTTTTTGCTGGGTTTTTTGTGGTTTTTGTTTGTTTGGGTTTTTTGTTTTGTTTTGTTTTGCTTTGGTTTTGTTTTTTTCTTTTCCTTTTTTTTTTTCTCCAGTGATTTAACCTTTTCTTTTCAAGACTCACTCCTTTCTTTGGGCAGAGGGAAGGCAGACAGTTTGAGGCTTTCTGAGCCAGCTGGGGTAGGCAGGTGGGACTAGTAGAGTGTTCCCAGAGAGTATTCTGAAAAATGATAAGGAGTAAGAGCTATGGTAAGATTCACAAACAAAATCAAGACCTCTGCAACTCAAAAGTTCTGCTTATATGTGGCATGAGCGTTTTTCTACCCTGTATAGAAGCTGCAGTATGGTTTGCTGACTGGCTCATAAATTCAAATAATAACCCTGACATGCTGCAGAGCTCCTTGTGTTTTTGGTCACCAGAAGAGCTTCATCTAAGGAAGGATGGATTCTGCCCTCAGATATGACCATGTTTATCTGTGGCTTCATTATGTTTGCAACAGATTCAGTTCCTTATTCTAGGAGAATGGGTTCCTATAACTATAGGCCCTCAAAGATGCTGAATATTTTATGAAATTGTATTTTAGTTTGGAAAGGATCTGCTAGCAATGTATTGCTTTCTTCTTGATGAACTCCCTGAACACCCTTAAAAACATGATAATGCTTCTGACAAACCTTTCAAGGCTAAGCCATTTCTTTCAAAACAGGAAACAAATTACGTATCTGAAAATTGTTCACACACTTGATCTATCGTGATCAAAACCCCTATCCCTCAAGACTGGACAGGTTTACCTCAAGGCACTTTATGCTGGATTCAAGTTCTTGTTAATTTAAGAAAAATGCTATAGGCCAGTCATTTTTTATTATTTATGACTATTTTCAAAATCTCATTTCCCTTTTCCTATATCTCAATGAGAACACTGGTGGCATTCTGGTTTAGGAGCTTATATATTGACATTTCTGCTAACTCCATGCTCATGCTGTGGGATTTAAAACTGCTGCTCAACACAATAATGTTTGAACACCTGTTCTTCAGGGTGCCATCCAACAACCTGCTCCTTGCATCAGTGCAGAGCTCCTTCGGCTTGCCTCTCTCCTTATATATTAGGAAGAAAGAGATAGTTTGTAAGATTTACAAATGCAGGCTATTTCACATCACTAAGTTCCCTTATTCTTATGTGGACCATAAATGTGGTATTTAGCAAGTGAAGAGGTGCATTTAAAGTGCTTGCAAGCATAAAATATTCATCCTTGCTAGTGCTGAGTACATGAGTACAGACTGTCCTGAGAATAAGGAATCTGAAGAAATACTATATTGTACTTCTATTCATCATGCAAGAGTAACTCTAAGATGTGTCCAGACTAAACATGACCAAATCATCCAATTGTAAAGACAAATATCATGTCATTGCAAGCTGTTTGAGATTAAAGCCTTATTGTGCTATTGTGCAGACACAGAGTCAGAACATGCCCCTGACCTTAAGACTTGAGCTCACAAACACAGAAGATAAAGTCTGAAAAGCAAAAGCAGAGGTAAGAAAACTTGATGAAGATTACATAGAAGGTCAGTGGCCAGAGTTAGAGTAAAATACTGTTCTTCAAGTCCAGCCTAGGCCAAATCTCTGTACATCACACCATGTTGTATTTTATTTGACCCTTAAAAAAAGCCTGGAAATGCTACAAGGCCTATTTCACTCTATATAAGGTAGAGTAACTGCAAGGCTATTCATTACTTAATGGAAACAGGAAAAGAAGATGCATTTGCTGACGCTGAAAAACTGGGAGTACAGAAAATCTATTAGAAATCAAAGAAAACACCAATTGTTTTAAAAAAGATCAAATGATAATCTGTTTCTGTGTTGATGGTTTGTTGGTTTATTTTTTTTTTCCATGAAAGGTAAGAGAGTTTTGCTGGCTTAGGTGATTTTTACCTGTTAACTTCATCTTTAATCTCTTGGTTGGTGGGATTAAGATCAAGATTATGCTTTTCATGAATGAAACTGAAGGGTGTTGTTTTCTGTGTACAGGTGAATTTAGAATGTGTATGCCCTTTGAAAAACTGTACATCTGTTGATTACTGTGCTAATGCTATTACTTATGTAAAAGCAAATAATAATAAAGAAAAAAGACTAACTCGTGGTGAGAAGATTTTATCTTTGTTTCAGGGGAAGTTAAGCAGTATGTAAGGTGTATGAACAGGATTTTCACTGTTTATTAAAAAGATTATTGAGAGGTAAAAGCCATAAAGCAAGTGCATCACTCATGTCAATGCATTAGTAATATTACACCATGGAAGAATTTGGCTGCTTATTCCTTAAAGAAGTTGATGTGCAAGTGAAACAAGAAATATTTATGTAATCATACACATATCTGGTAATATTTCAACAATACAGTGCAAATTTTGAAGACTTTATCGTCTTATCACAATCAAATACATTCCATTTATATTAAAGACAGAATAAATGCAAGTTAATGAAACTAGAAGTGGTTTAGGTTTATGAATAAAATGACACATTTTCAACAAAACAACAAGGATCAGTATTTGAGAATAAAGTTTTTCTTTTTCTAATTTCAGTTTTAAAAATGAAATTACTAAAAGTCATAAAAATTAATTTTGAAAATGGGCTTTGGCTTAAGAGGAATTTTCAACAATGTCTTCAATAACATTTTTGATTTAAAAAAACCTTGGAGGGAGAAACAAGAAAAATAAAATCATAAATTATTCAGAACAATCAAAATGGAGCTCCTTCAAAAACATTACAGAAAAATCCCTTGGAAGATATTTTAGGGAAAATATTCTTATTCTCTGACTAACTCAATAACTGAAATGTATTTCTTATTTTTTACGTAACTCTGGTAGCACCATAAGATTCAAGATATTAACTGGGATGTAATAGACATTTTTTTCGTACTGACTGGCTACAGTTAAGCTCTTCAGATCTGGTAAAAAAAATTGGAATGAGTGTCAAGTTTTCATACAACAGTGATCACATTTTTCATTTTTACTTTACATGTCTCTAGTCCAAACCTCAGTTCTACACAGATCTTACCCAAGAGAAGTTTAAAAACTTAAAAAAAAAAAAAAAATCTGTGCCTAATGCTTTTTTATAATTTTAAAATGCATTTTAAAAGAGCGAAAAATATATATTACATTCAGTTCTCCAGAACTTTGAATTGGTTAAGAGGATTTTTACTCTTGCCTTTCCGACCAATTTACTAATAAGGTATATTTCAAACGAGAAGTAGGATGTTAGAGGAATTTCTAAATTTCTGGAAGTGCACGTTGCTGATAACTTCTTTGTCAGTCTTCATTATAGCAGGCCTCTATGAACAATAAAGTCGGCCAGCCAGCACATCCTTCAATTTGTGTGCATTACAAAATAGCCAGACTATGAAAGGTGATTTTGTACATATGCACAGGTGGAAGTTTTGGGATGGAGGAGGGAAGACTTTTCAGTGGTGGTGGTAATTCTGACTGAACAGTCTGGTAAGGCCTTAAGCTCAATTTCAATCAATTCCATTAATACTAGTAACTTTTTTTGCCAAGCTTTGTGGCCTTAGACAGTTCGTTCTTTATACAGGAAGACCATTGTCATTATCTCTGTCTAATGAAGAACAAGACATTACAGCTTGCCTAAAACCACCTTGGAGATGAAGGTCAGAGTCTTTGGAGGAAATACAGTCTGAGACTTTCCAGCATTCTCTGGCAAACATTACACAGCACTTAGCTGTCCTTCCACACAGCTTAGCACAGAGACAGAAAATTGGAGTTTTATAAACATCTGAAGTGTACAGGCTATACATTTTGCAAGGATAGGAACCTTCTTAGATACTAACATGGAAGAAAGGAGCCCAAATTCTGATCCTGTCCTCTTCTTAGTCTCCAGACTTAAAATTGAAACTCTACTTCCTGAGCTGTTACAGCTCACTTGTGATCGCAGTGTTAGGAGGAAACAAAAATAATTTCCTAGAAGTTAAAAAAAAAAAAAAAGTGGTGCATTGCTGTATATCAGATTAAATTCAAGATTAAATTCACAGGCTGTGGATAATAAC
Organism: Psittacus erithacus; assembly: GCA_009867235.2. NCBI lineage: Eukaryota > Metazoa > Chordata > Aves > Psittaciformes > Psittacidae > Psittacus > Psittacus erithacus. The sequence continues at coordinate 39,704 of WYDI02157315.1, forward strand.
GACAACAATAAAAATGATCATAGCAATGGAAAACCAAGACAAAATGCTTCCTAGTTATGGTGTATCATCTTTGGGTTAAGATATGGCTAGTCAGTTTCTGATTTGTCTACAATATAGAAAAGACCAAATCCCTCAAACCACTTTCTTTTAGAATACTAATATAGAAATGAATACAGCAACATTTTCCATTCACCTAGGGAAGCTGGAAAATAATTAAAATATATTTTAAAGGTATTTTGAGATCTTCATGTTAAAGCTACATTAATATAGCAATTTCAGTAAAGTTTCATCCACGTAGACTTACAGAAAGACCTTAGCACAGAAGAGGGCAGTTTTGGAGTAGTATTCTGATACCATCTGCAATTCTGTTATTTAAATTCTGGTTAGTATTTTATGTGTTTGAATCATTTGTGAAATACATGCAGCTAAAACATTATTTGGATGGCTAGAATTAAATTTGAAAATAGTGTGCTAGTGGGAAATGGAAGCCTAATTGTGCAAAAAAAAAAAAAAAAGAAAAAAGTTATTCCTGAAGTCCATATTATCCTTTTTTGAATTTGTATTCCCAGACAACATTATGTATCCAGATTGAAAAGCTCAATAATGAATTGGTCCAAGGTCATCATAGTTTGTCTCTTACAGTATCCCTCAAGCTTGATGAGAGTGCTACTTTAATGAAAATGCATTAGATGATTAAAAAAAAAACAACAGCCCACTGTTGAGTTCTTGTATTAGTGATGATAATTTTGCATTTGACACAGAGTTAAAAAAGAATTTCTCTATTTGATGGTGTATTAATATCTGTAGTGACAAATCCTTCAGCACATACTATAGCTGCCATTGCCTGGAGGAAAACTTAAGGACATTCTAAAGAGCTCTGTGAAGGGAAGTTGTAAAGAACTTGGTTTGGATTTGTTAGACTGAAACTAAGCAGAACAGTTTGATGTGTTGCCAGAAGGCTTTATCTTCCCAAAAAGTTTATAATCAAACACAAAGAAAAGCCTACTGCATATTTTGCTGTTCAATGAACATGAAAAGTTGTTTTCCTTTCATTAATGCATCTCTCTTTACACTGAAACTTATCCAAAACAGCACACTCTGTAGATATTGTTGCAACTTAAATTCCAGGATTAACTCACTTCAGTGAGAATTTGCTTCCTTTTAAAAGTTGGTTTTAATCTGAATTTGGCAAAGATACTTGGATCAGAAAGGGGAAAGTACAAGTTTAAACTTTAACACTTCCAAACCTTCCATATGAAATCTCAGAAGTATTTCGCACATACTATGAACAAGCTCCCTTGAATATCTGATTTAGAAAGGTAAGTATTGTCCCATTTTCTCTGGGGAAAATGTGGAGTAAGGAATTCGTTAAGATAACACACATATGTTAGAGTTGAACTGAAAATTAAAACCATATTCTGCTATGTCACCACTAACCTCCCACTGAAATTACAGAATGAGACACACAAACCCACACATTAACAAGCGCTTATACATGCACCAGTATTAATGTTGTTTATATGTAAATCATATCCTATAATATCCATGTCCCTAGCATAGATGTCTTCAGCTTCAGAACTTGCTCAAGTTTCTCTTAAAATTAATGGAGAGAAAGGCATTTGAAGATACTATTCAGACAACCTTACTAGGTGTCAGCTTTAGGGTTAATCATACTCCCAAATGTCAACTCTTCCTTAACAATGCTGAAGATAACCCAGGCAAGTAGCTCAAATGTAAACACATACATTTAAAAAATCCTTGCCTGCAATAACTACTGAAGCATTTCATACCACATTTCTATGATTTTTCATTAAAAACTATTGACAAGTATATAGCTATGAATATTAAACAACCTTTTAAGGTGTCAAGTCTCAATTTTTGAATGTATATAATTCAGGGCTACAGTTTTAAAGGCATTTAGACATCTAGAGGTGAGATGGAAATTATGTATTACATATGTTTTTTCCTTTTCAGCAATAAATAAGGAATATTAATGATATTAATGATTTAGGACTGAAAAGTGACAAAGGAGTATGAGTCAAGCTGTATTAATAAGTTCAGAAATTTATTAGCCCAGGTTGGTCTACACTGAATAATATTACTATGGCTAATATTTAGGACTTTTCTTATGGCCTTACAAATTACTGACAAACTTGCTGTAAATATGCACCTGGCTTTAGTTTGCAGGCTTTGTTCTTATGTGCCCGCAGAATAATGTTGCATGATGCGTAGACTATAAATAATTAACCTCACATATACTCAGTGTTGAGTAGAAAATTGAAAAATATGGCTAAGAGTTGATATCCTGGCTACAGAAAAATCAATAGCAGAAGTCCCATTGAGTTGAATATGTAAGATTATATATTTCATCTTACGTGTCGTAGAGCAGCAAATATTTTGTCCAATATAGTTAAAGAGAAGAGTATATTCTGGAAGTGGAAAAAGGAAAGAAGGAAAGAAGGAAGGAAGGAAGGAACGAAAGGAAAGGAGAGGAGAGGAGAGGAGAGGAGAGGAGAGGAGAGGAGAGGAGAGGAGAGGAGAGGATATGAGCGGAGAGGAGGGGAGAGGAGAGGAGAGGAGAGGAGAGGAGAGGAGAGGACAGGA
>WYDI02157412.1:0-29232 GCA_009867235.2 Psittacus erithacus
GCCATGCTGGCTGTCACCAAGCACCTTGTTGTTTTTCATGTGCCTTAGCATGCCTTCCAGGAGAATGTGCTCCAAGACTTTGCCAGGCACAGAGGTGAGACTGGGCTGTAATTCCCCAGGTCATCCATTTTCCCCTTGAAAATCGGAGTTATATTTCCCTTTTTCCAGTTACTGGGAACTTCACCTAACTGTCATGATTTTTCAAATATGATGGACAGTGGCTTAGCAACTTCATTTGCCTGCTCCTGCAGGACCTGCGAATGGACTTCATCAGGTCACATGGACTTGTGTACGTGCAGGTTCTTAAGATGGTCTTGAACCAGATCCTCTCCTACAGTGGGCCTAGGGTCTTCGTATCTGCTTTACAGTACTACAATGAATTTCATATATACAACTTGACAGCTTTAAGGTTATTAAAGCCTTTGCAAATGCTTGTTTTGTCAAGTTGCACATGCTCCTCTTCCAGTTTTTGCAATTACACTTTCAATACACCACATTAACAAGCAGAAAAAACTCTGTTGCTCCTACGTCTACAAAACTGTTTCACAGAAAGAAAACCACCCTAGAGGAGCACAACTACCATTTTGAGGAATTTGATTAAAAATGAAACACTCATAAAGCTAGACAATGTTCAATACTTTGTTTTATGGAATGTGATGGTATATTGTACTGGACAAGTAATCTACAATTCATAATACTTTCTGCTTAGAACCCTGCAATCAATAAAGAAAAAAAATAAATCAATGTTTCATTTAATAGCTATGCAATGAATAATACTAGTGATAATACTGGAAAATAGATACAATAAGAATAAGTTCTAGAAAATTGAATTACTTTTCCTGTAGCAGAGAAAATATTATCAACTGAATAAAGATGCAGTAATGTATTCTGAAACATCATGGGCAATCCCTGCTACTAAGCTATATTTCAAGTCCTAACTTAATTATCATTAAAAAACCTCAAACATTCAGTAAAGCAGTTTTTGCACAGGTATATTAGTTATACTTGTGACAGATCATATTTTAAACACAGAACTGGATCAAATAGGCACTCAGAGATTCTGGTTTTATACACTTTTCGTTTTGCACAGCACTGAAATTTAGCTGACACATTAGATTCCTTTTTTTCCTCTTCCTTCAGACCTGTTTAAAGAATAACTTCTGATTATCTGATAACAAAAGCAAACAAGATGAGGAACTCTTTGTATGCGAGTCATCTGCTCTTTTATCAAGCATTCTGTCAACAAGCTAAATGCCAGGCCTCCAAGAGAGAGGTTTGATTCTGTGATGAATAGGACAAACATCAGTTATTTTTAGTTGTTATCTCACTTAAGTGTGCTGAGCACCTCGGTCTGTATGTGCATGAAATGTTAATTCCAATACAGAATGTTTTATATGTTTGAATATATGTAATATAAACCAGAATTCACTAAGAAGAAAAGGTTTAAAAAGAAAAAGAAACAACTTGGTGCAACATCTAGCACTTCTGGAACAGGGCCTTGGCAAACAGGGTCCTACCTCGTTTAGGCTTCTATTACTACAATAAGATTCAATGAGAATATTCATATCTCCACCACTAATAAATATTTGCTATTGAAATAATCAGACCTCCAGCACTAACTCACCATTAACCACCTCCACTACTAAAGATTCACCATTTAAATACCAAATATCAGTCACTTCATGGCCAGGACAGTTCTGTACAAATGAGAACTGTACGGATATTGTTTCAGATATTTAGATGTGCATTTCTTTACCTAAATCTCTGCAAATATAAATAGTCTAAAATAATTTTGGTAAGAAATCTAAACTTGATTTCATAAAATTGTATCCATTACAAACACGTCAAATAAGCCACAGTCAAGCTGCTACACTGTTGAGTTATACTAACCATCAAAGGCTGCCCTTATAACTTCTACCCATAAAGCAGATTATTCTACAGAGCAATATGCTACCAACTCCCAGGTTAAGTATTCCAGCTATTACTCTCGTTTCTTTTACCTGCCTTAGAGTTTTATATCCTCATCACATGCATAGCTCTATTATTCTACAAAACAGAATTCAGTAGGCAAAGCACAGGATTAGTTAGTAAGAGCACATATTTCATTAGCTTTTAATGGGATTTGAGTCTCTCTGAAAATTCACAACCCAAGAGACCAAGTTTCAGCAATATCTCTGCCAACACTTACACGAACAAATACGAGGAAATATAAAATGAACAGACTGTATACAGACTATGTTTTATGAAGAAAAAGATCTGCCATTACAAAAACGCAATTTCTTGTCATAAACCTTCCACACATGGTTTTACCTGGCTTCTTCTAGCACCGCTCCCATTACCCGATGTTTCTCTTCACAATTGACATCTTCATTTACATCCGTCCCACCAAAGATGATTCCAAAAGGAATCCTGCTACCTGAAAGCAATGACTACAATGTAAAGTTGGCCAACATAGAAACATATAATCATACAATGGCGAGGGTTGGAAAGGACTTAAGATCATGTAGTCGTAATGACTAGACAGGAACATTAAAAATATAAGAGTATATTGATAATACTGTGTCACTTACGTAAGCATAAGCCTTTGAAAAGGAAACCTAGAGAAAAGTGAACTTTTACGGCCTGAGCACTGAAAAAAAGCCCATACAGTAATTACGCACTTCCACAGCATGTTATCTGCTGTGTCTCTATGAGACACTTCTTTGCCTTTTCCACGCTTAGTAAAACCAATCAATTAGTTTCTTGGCAGCCCACCAAACAGCATATATATTTTAAATGCTATTCACATTTTAATAAGATAAAGTACTGCAAGGTTTGGTCACAGGTATCTAGCCTCAGCCACTCATTCACTGCCTCCTCAAGCATTCCAACACAGAGAGGTTTGGGTAACCATCCTGCAAAACTGGTTATTGATTTTTTTTTTAATTTTTTTAAAATATTGACTTTTGAAGCCAGTTTTACTGCTACAAAAAACGTAGATGGATCTGCACCACTGGAAAAGGCCACCAAATTAAATAAGGCAGTATATGTGAACCTGCAACAAACCCACTGATTTTCCTAATTCCACTCCAGAAGATGGATCTGTGTTTATAATTGGTTGTTCCAAGACCCTCTGTTATCACCCAAGTTCGGAAGTTGTTTTACAATGCCTTACAGTGCTCAGAAGAGTATGAACACAGGAAGTCATGCTGGCTATGAGACATTCTGCACACGACCTTATCAACACTCAAATTTTAGAGTATCAACAAAATCATATATATCCTCGTGGTGTCTGCTCTCTGGAAAAAGCCTAGTTTTGATACACAGCATCAGAATAAATTCATATTTGTGCAAGGGTAAAGCCACCAGAACAGGTAGTGTAGCACGTCTATGCCAACAGATGCTAGACTTACATGGATATGGCCAAAGATTACTTGAGAGAAAAACAGAAAAGCCAATAGTAGTGCAAGATACTCCTTCCTAATAGTATTTCTTTTCAAGTCAAGTAATTTTTAGTAACTGACAAGTTACCAGTAATGTTCTCCTCTTAAACTAATCAAGATAGCAGACAATAACGTTTACTGTTGATTGTTTCAGCACAGAAACCAATTAAGCGGTCAGTTTTACACCACATTAAGCTAACAAATAACAACCTCGTGGTGGCTAATTACTACATGCAGAACATTGTTTTAAATTCCAAACAGGGCTGCAGTTTTGCAAAGGAAGCAGTCTCCCGTAAGGCAGCCTACAAAACCTGTCGTTAAGATGACCAGGTTTGTGGATTTTGCAGACTTCTTAATTTTTACAGATGAAGCCAAGGTTTCCTTCTGATTGTGAAGAAGAACAGGCAGTCAGGCCATACTGCCACCACAAACTGTGTATCAAGAAAGGCAGAAAATGTGCTTTGTTTTTTCACTTTTGATATCAGATGGAAAGGGAGAGGTATCAGGGACTTAGTAGACAACACTGTCCTCAGCACTGGACCAACAACCAGGCACGAGCGGTTGCTGTGTTGGTGCAGGTTCTTCCTTTTGAGAGATAATATAAATGACCTTGAGTGTTCATGACTGTGGAAACTATCGGTGACACTTTCTATAAATACTTACAGTGTCTTAAGGGGTTGGAGAGAAATGACAGGTTAAATTCAATGAGCTCTTATAATTCAGGATTAAAATTAATGGTTAAAATCAAGCATATAAAGAAATCTTAAAGCAAATGAGGAACATAACAAATATGTTGATAAAAATAGAAAAGGTACTCTATGTTTCCCATTTAAATTCGAAAATTAAGTGACCTTTAAGATGAGGGTTTATTAGCATTGCTAATTGCTTCATTACTAAATGAAAGAAACAAAAAGAATGAAAGACTAATTGCCATTCTGGCTACTTAAGACTTTCTTCAGCATTTTTAGATATTATACTCTAATGTTTGTAGGTATTTAGGTTTAATTTAAGGTTTGTAGGAAAGTACCACAGCATTAATCTTCAAGAGGCTGACTTCCTGTAATACTCTGTCTCTCTAATAAATAAAACAAGTAAATAACTAATGTCATCCATTACATGTGTTGATCATACATCCCAAATCATGTAAACAAAGTTTCCAGAATAAGGCCCAAAAGATTGGTAGTATGGTAGTAATAGCAGTATGGCTCTAATCACTGAATTTCTTTAAGTTAATTCATCATATAGAGGGTATGAAGAACACATATGCCATGAAACAGAGATGTCCTTCGAATCACTTTTTCCCTCCAAGAAGTCGACAACAACTTTTACTAAGATCATCCCAGCTATCATATTATTTACTGCCTTGCTTTTCAGATTTCTTTTATTTTTCTTTCAATTATTGCAGATGCTTTTTGGAACAGTGCGAATGTGATTTATTTAAATTACTGAGCTTTTGTAAATCATTCAAGTATCAAGCTTTGTAAGTAACTTGCAGTTTTGAAAAATAGCAACAGCACTTGGACAATGCTATGCAAGTCAAAACTGCAATAAAGTTTTACAGTAAACATTTAAAATCCAACCTTCATTTTTATACCTTAGCAAAAAAAAAAAAAAGAGAGATAGTTCTCATCCTTTCCACAAGCATTTTCCAAAACAATTCTAGATCTTGTCACAGAACCAATCTTCTCTATATTCCAAAAAGAGAAATCTTAATACATATGTTAGCAGAGATCATCTTGGAGAATTACTTCATTTGTATTCTAGGGTCCCTGCTGGAATCAGAGCTTGATTGTAACACAAGATACACAAGCACGCCAGATGTAATAATTCATGCTCTCCGAAAACCCACCAGCACAAATTGCAGGGGGACTTCTTAAGTCTGAAAACCAGCACAACAGAACTTATACTGAGATCTGATAAAAGTATCAAATTACTTGTCTTCACCCAAGTGAATAGATTAGTACAATACAGAGACGATCTCAAAAATGGATCCACACCTGCAATTTCAGTAGGTGACTGTCTGTAATTTTGAAAGCCAGGGCTTCTAGTATATCATTAATGTCAGGCTAAAATTTTGTGCTATGTGGCTAGACACAACAGAAAATTTTATTAGTTGTCTGGTAACACCTTGTCTCCTATAGTTTAGCAGACATGAACAACATCTCAAAGTTATTTTGTGTCCAAAAATCCCTGACTCTTTTTTGAGCAGAAAAATCAAATTAGCCTCTACACTTTCTATCTGACCTCAGCTATACTTAGCCAAGCCATTATCCTCTGAAGGAACATATTTGCTGAAAATATCTTAATGTTAATATAATTCTCTTATCTTATTGTAGTTAAAGTACTTAACTACGAAATGCATTATGTGCTTTAAAAGTACATTTATTTAGTTCTCTCCTCCCTGGATCGGATCTCCCACAGAGAGATTTTCAGCATTTCAGAACATTTGTTTAAGTGGATAAACAGAATAACAACAGTATGTGTGGGTTTATACATTTATAACCGTTTATAACTATTCATTTTCTCCTTTTTCAGTACCTTCTTAAGAGGTATTTTTATTGCAAAATAGAAAGAGGATTACCTTGCAGAAGTCTGCCTCCTTTATAAAGATGAATGGCCAGGGCTCCATCAAACTTGTCTGTGGAGATTAGGTTCGCTATTTCAGTTTGACTTTCATACATGAAAGCATCTTTAAGAACACAGATGTGACCTGCAGCATGTAGATGATTCCTTCATTATCGGAACAAATACAAAAAGAACAAAAAAAGACACTATTAACATTGTAGGCATGCTAATATATAAAATAAGCCTAATAAAACTGTTTTTCCTTAATAATTTTGGTCTGACATTCACATTTATGCTCATTTTGTTCAAGCAACCATGGAGCGATTCACAAGGTTGTGTTTTTTTTACTGGAAAACATTTATTACCTTCAGCATTGTGAAGCCACAGGCACACTTCCAAGCAACACAATCTGCATCCATTTTAAAGCCTAAGCCTACTACATCACCTCTGGAAATTAGCAGATCTTTCCTGATTGAGCTTCTGCTTAATATGCTGAAAAGAATCTTTTTGAATTGAGTGTGTTAGATCTTTCTCTTAGAGTTTCTTAGATTCTTATTCTGTAGAAAGGCCACCGAGTGAGAATAGCACAAATATGTCCAACTGATCAATGCTACTGAAAACACAGTATATGCAAATAAATGAATGCCTAAACAAAACTGGAGAATTAAAATCGTATCACTTTTGTCTGATTGTGGCTTTAATTGCTTATTGTCTTAGTTTACCCAGTGGCAAAAAAGGCATAGGATAATTGAAGTATAAGGAAAAAACCCACACAAAGGTAATTACACAATTTCACAGTCTTTTTTAAACATCTCAATTGCTAACAAAGAAGAAAAAACATAAAACAAAACAAACACCCAAACCAACAACAACACACCTCCACACCTCCTTAGCTTACCTATTCATCCTTGTGGTTCCTAATATTAAAAACATTGATTCAAAGACTGCCAAAGTCAAGAAACTGATTGACTACAGGGAGCTTTACTTTAGGCATTTTGGTGAGCTTTGTTTTAGCCTTTTCTTTTATACTCAGGCTCACAATTTCTCCCACCGAAACCAGAGCCATTTATCAATGTTCCCACTGATCAAACCCACATTTCTGAGAAAAACTAGCACATTTTATCTGCTGACATATGCTGTTTACATTTTCAGTATTATAAAAAGACTACAAGAATGCTTTCTGCTTATTACATATTGTTCCAGTTGATTAATTGCTCATAGCATATTAATTGTTCTGGCATTAAAATCCTACTAACTCAATAGCTTCTTGAATAATGTCACCGTTTCGTTTCTTGATCATTTCGTATCCTCTCAAGGAATGTAATTTTCTGTCCTGCAGAAGTTAGTCATTACTGCAGAAATTGGTGCTAAAAATGCTGTAAAATGTCTAGAGGCCTTAGAAGGAATATATGAGCACTATATCAGACATAGCTCCACTGGCACAACATATGGTGCTGTATTTCTTCCTTACTCTAAAAGAAACTCATTTTACTTTTAACTTCACCATTTGAAACAAGACCAATAAATTGTAATAAGTACTAGTAAATAACAAAGTACAGCCAGATTGTAAGCTCCTTATTTACACTATTGAGCAATTACTTATATCAGTTGTCCCATGAACTTGTTCCAAGTACCTGCTTGCTTTTTGAAAGAGGCTCTCAATTTATAACTAAATAATGATGCCCAAATCTCGCAGCTGTGGAAAGGAACTCTCTTGGGCAAATAGTTGTGATGCTCACGCATGTATTCCATAATTTCACAGGTGCTCATTAAATAGTCTAAAAGATTTCTTTCCCCATCAGTATTGCAATTACCATAAATCACTATCATGTACAAGCAATATGTGTGCATATTACAATTAATTTGAAAATAACTCTCTCAGGACATCGGGAATCAAGAAACACAGCTAGGAATGTTGATCTAAAGCATCTTTTTTAATATACTAGGAATGAATACTACTTCTTTCCTCCACAGTTTCCACAGCTCCAAATCTCACAGCTGAATGGCAGCTGTTTCTGCAGTAAATAGAAGGGGACTCCCTTAAGTATTCCAAGGCTCACAAATTGTGCTTTACCTCTATTACTTCGACTTTTTTTCTGTGCATAATGACTCAGGAGCAAGTAAAAAATTCGCATATAGCTTAACAAGGAAAAAAATATCAAATTATTCCCAGAATCATTCAAATTCCCAGCTGTAAAGAGGCTTTAATCTCATAAACATACTATTGAGATCAACATTAGTCACAGGCTTCAGATCATGCATATATGGAAATATCTGTGCATGGAAGCAGAGTTATTGGGCAGCATTCAAGTACTGAAATTTGCAGCGATATTTTCATATTTGCTAAATGACTTTTCATCTTTATAATAAAAAATGCAGATTTTCACACATATGCTGTTATCAAGGAACATGGTAAGAGGGTGCTGCAAAGTTACTGCAGATTTCTTTTGAAAGCTGATCTGTCTGCAAAGTCACAGATGTCCCTGAATCAAGCCAAGACATAAGAGATACATTACCCATCTTTTCTCCTCCTGGCAACTATGTATTCACATTATTTTGCCATTTCATAAACAAATACTTTCTGAACGAAAAATGAAAATGAACATTCACAGTCTCTGGCTGTCTGTGAATCTAAGATAACACTGAAAATACTAAATCTCATGGCCACATTTTCTCTCCATCACAGTTTTTGTATGTGGTAGATAAATATCCAAGTGTCTTACCAACCACTGATTATTGCTTGATACAAAATTTGCCTTGCTCTGCCTCATCTTTCTACTGAAGCTCTCATGGAAGCCAATACTGCTGCTTAGGGATATTAACGTTTCTAAAATGAAGTTCCAGATTATGGGTGTTATACTAGGAAGTAACCAAACAGGGAAAACTTCAGTCATTTAGTAAGTTTGAAAGGTCATTTCTTAGAGTACGTTATATTAGTCACTGCTTACACTGTGATATACATACACATTTGCACAATGAAGAAAATACTTCCCAGCTCCATGGATTTTAATTTTCATGGAATCAATATATTTTGTTATATTTTTTAAACTCTTTGGAAATCATGAGGCTTACAAGTGAAACTTCTGTCTGCTCTGGATCTATACCATCTGCAGAGAGATATTGCCAAAAGGTACAACCATTTTCTGACATGTTTTCACTTCATTAAAGATTTTTATAGAAAAACATTTTTCTCTAACATGACTATGAAATACCACATGATGTCTTATAACCAAGCTTCAAACTGAATCTGCAGTTCACAGGTCTTCATATACAGAAACAGTTTTATAGTTCCAAACATAGCATGGCTGAAGCGAAGACACAAATGAGCAAGAAGTATGCTTATTTCTAAAGTACTGTAGTTTTGAAACTTTCTTCATTTTCTGTGAGGTGTTCCTCTCAGAAACATTTATGTTCTAATTTTCAACCAGTATTTCAATGGAATTACTTGCAGACAAAGAATGTTTGATTTCCAAAAAGTTTTTGGTAGGCAGATACACTGACATATCTTGAATGGCACAGAATAGGCTTAATCCAAAAATATTAATTATCTCTTTTCCCTAGGCTGTCTATTCTGTAAAGCAGCTATGCATCAACTACTGTTAATCCATAGAGCCCAATCCAAAACTTATTAAGTGAGCAGAGCCACTTCCGCTGCCTTTCTGAAACTCAGTCATAGCTGAATACTCACAATTCCCACTGAAGCTGATCAAATTGCAAGAAAACCTTGAAACCCTGCTCAATCTTCTCTGTTTGCATTGCAAATTCTCTTTTTTCTCACTTGTTAAAGTAGAGCATTCCTCATTTTATTTCTCTAATTTCTCCCTTAAACAACATGGAGAAATCATGTTGGCATGAATAAAGTATGAGTAAAATCCACCGTGAATAAGAAGAGAAATTAAAAGCATGAGTGAAAATGGGAAGAGAATCCTTTGGAAGTCAGTAACTGTCCTTTGGAAGGGCAAAATAACTGCAAAGTTCATTCCTGCCTTATAAATGGGTCTAGCCATGTAAAACATTTTGGGATGCACAATACAAGTGCAGGCCATGTAAATGGCTGCATCTCAGGTCCAAAGGTGGAGGATGAATGCCTGCCTTGCAGCTGCCTGCTCTGGGAATGGCCATGCAAACAACAGCAGGATTAAATTTGCACAGCACCTATGCAAATTGACGTAAGTAGATGAAACGCCTCTTGTGATATATCATAAAGAGAGGAGGATCTCCTGCTGTACAAGTGGTCTTCTGTATGACTTTGTAGCAGATAGGGTAAGATTAAACAGAAGAAGAGTTGCTGCTCAGAATTACTCCAATAAATGCCTAAGCTGAAAAATAATTGCAAAGAGCACTATTGAATTTGTGGGTTTAATTCTTTTGCAGTTGATTACCTGGAGATTTACCGAATGGCTCTTTCAAGTCTCCCATTTCAAATGAGAACTGAAACTATCTCTCTCTCCAAAAAATATTTACTTATTGACAAAATGCTTAATCTAAATCTTCCTAATTAACCAATTAATTCAAGATTTCTATTCCTCCTTACTATCAAGTAAAGAGGATGAACAGAACATTTCAAGGGGTAGAGAAGATTCATTTACTTTCTTTCCTAACACCTTCTTTGATCTCATTTCTCAGGCTGAAGAATGACAGCCTAACCAAAGACTTTTGCTTAGTGTTTTATTCTCTACTCATTGCTCATAGTTTTTAAGGTGATTAAAGATTATGCACACCAATAGAGGAATAAAGCCCACAGTGCATTCATTATATCACTTGTTTTAGCAAGCTGATTTCTAGCCAAATTAGATTCTGGTCAGTTTTGTCACCAGTTAATTTAAACTCAGGAAATTAGTATTTTCTTTATAAAAAGATGAAGCAGTTACAGGAACAGCTGTAATATCATAAACATGGTACACCCAGTGATATTAAACCAAAATTTATGCTGGCAAGGGTCCAACCTGAAGACACCTTGTTTCGTTTATACTTAACCAAAAGTTAAAAAAAAAAGGTGAACAAACACATTCATAAGCATGTACTGAGATACAACTGAAGCCTAATATTAATTGAAATATATATTTTCAATGCACTTTCACATATGCTACAAAGGTTACCATATGAAACTTAGGCAGGGCAGATTAGTGTAAGAAGTGACATTCCCCAGACCTTCAGCCTTATACAGAATCTTATGTTAATTTATTTACTATTTTTAAATGGCATAAAGTCGTAAGAAAACCAGTATTAGATGGAAGTATCTGCACTGGCCCTTTTTAGTGAAAGCTGTGACTTGACTAGCCTTTTAGTGAGCAAGATGGATTTAATTGCTAGCTAATACTCTTTACTTGCTTGCCTTATCAGACTTCTTTATTTTTCCTGAAGAGGCTCATTCATATTATTATGACAAATAGTATTTATGGTAGGTGATAAGACAGCAAATGAGCATGACAAATTACTGATTTTCAAACACTATTTCTGGTAGAATCCTTTATCCACCTTTATTGTGAACATGAATTAAATTGACTTTTCACTTGTTTTCTTTCTGTTTGAAGGTGTATGTGAAGCAGCATCCACTTTGTACACAGTATGCCTATAAAGCAAGAGGATGCTAAAGCAAGTTGATGTACTTTACACAGATCACTGCAGATGTGTTCACATAGCTGCAAATGATTGCATTAACATGATAATATGTTAAACCATCTGTCAACTGAGCTGTTGCATCTCACCAAATCTTTCATACTAAAGCACATTATCTCAGGCCACCATGCAGGAGTCACAGCTGGAGAAGGTTAACCAAAAGTGCTCATTACTACGATTCACATAAGGGCACCTTGTTAAACCACTGTCTTGATAGAGTATGCTTACATGATCACAATCCATTCCAGTGTAACTGAAAAACAATTTGAAATAATATGTGGACATTTGTTTTTCTGTGTTACTCAGGCTTAGCTTAACTAGAAATAATGTAAAACCTGCTTTCCCTTAGATGATCTCAGAACGGCTCCAGTCTAAATGTTTGTCTGACTTTCCACAAAGTTCAAGTGGAAGATGAAGTTAAGTGAAATTTAATTTGTAAAGGTACAAGAAATAACCTTATGGAGGAAGAATGAGCATTGATGTCCCCAAGAATAACCACTTTTGTATTATCCAGGGAGAGCGAAAAGTAAGAGACAAAAGGAAACGCAGAATGCCACACAAACCGCCACACAGAACTCTGTGCTGGCATGCACAAATATGAACATGTATTATAAAAATACCATACTTGTTTTATGTCAACATCTTATTAATACTTAGTACTTATTTGCTAACTGTAAAATTCAGAAAACTTCAGCTTTATCTGGTCTTTATCCACCATTTGCTTTAAACCTTCAACACCTGGGTGATCAACATGAGGCAGCAGGTATATTCTACCATTATCTTATACAAAGTAATAGCCCTGCACAAATCCAAGTCTGAACTCGGTATGACACAATTAGTGCAAAAACTTAACGTCACAGGACTATTTTGAATGCATAACATTAAAAACATGACACTATGCAGACTTAGGTCAGGGAAAACTTGCAATAGCAGAAGGCTACCCTAGAAGGTGCATCCTAAGCGAAACAACTACTGTGGATGACTCAAACAGGTAAAAAACAACCAAGTCCTTATTTCATGCCTCAGAGGCGAAAACCACTCTGAAAGATTTTAATTTTCATTGTATTTCTTTTAAACAACACTCCCGTGCACAGCAAAGCCCTCAGAAATGCAGTCAGCCACATCCTTTTCCCAGGTGTCATCGAAAAAGTTAAATAGGGACATTAAGAATATTTATGCAGTTCTGTTAGTCCAAACTGTGCCAAAGCACTACAGATTCGTGTCCGTAACGCCCCCAATGGAGCAGCATGTGGAATCTCCACAGCAAGGACACTGACTGCTGTAGCTTTTGCACAACTACTGCCCCAGGACAGCTTCACTCCAGACCCTCATCATATCTCCTGGAGCCTCCTGTTCCTCGCATTGACTTCTCATCTCATCCTGGGTATTTCCCAAAGCGGGCACCTCTCAGAAACACCCGCTGCTCCACTAACACTGACTATACAGGGGCTCTGGGGGCGGCCAGCGAGGGGACACCTGCTCCTGGCTTGTGAGCCTGGGTCACCCTGCAAATGCAACCAGCTCCTGTGCCCAAAACCTGCCCTGAGCAGAATCAACTTTGGTTTGGTTCTGCGGTATTTTTGGTGGGGCAACCCCTCAGCTCCCCCTCTCCCTTACCGCCCAGTAACGGGGTCGAAGGGGGACACGTTGCCCAGACTGAGCCACAGCAAAGACGCATCGGGGGCCGCCCCTGACACCCTCCCAGCCCGCAGGCCCCGGCCGGCACTACTGGAGGGGATCTGCTTCTGCGCTCGGCCGCGGCGCTCTCACAGACCCCCGGCAGCCATCCCCACAGCTGAGGCGGGAGAGACGCGGTCTCCGTGCGCCAGCGGGGGCAGCGAATGGCGGACACACGGCCCCCGCTCCCGCGGCCCCCAGCCCCGCCGCACCATCCCCCGGTCCGGAGCCCCCTCTGCCCGCCACGGAGGGCTGCGGTAGCTTCAGCGTGCGGGAGAACCGCCCCCATCCCTCCCCGCCGGCTCGCTGTGGAGCGGGCAGCGCAGGCAGGAGCAGTGGCGCGGATCCCAAGGGGTAAGAGCAGGCAGCGGGAGGTCAGGTAGCGGGCTCCCCGATCCCATCGCATCGCGGGCGGGGGACAGACGACACTTACTGTATCCGGGCCGCGGTGGTCGCGTTGCCGGTCCGCGCTCGGAGGCACGCCAGCAAGAGCAGCCTCATAGCGGCCCCTCCTGTCCGCCCGGCGGGAGCCACCTCACCGATGGGCAGCGCCGCCGCCGCCCCCTCACCTGCCGGCGGCCCGGACGCGGCCCCGCAGCCTCCCGGAAACCGCGCTGCGGGGCCGGGGTACCACCTGCCGCAGCCCCGGTCCGCCCTGAGGGTGGCAGGACCCCTCCGGGGAGGGGATGGCAGCGCCCTGGCCGGTCTTGTACCAGCCCCGCACCTGTAAATAGCGCCGTGTGTTTTCATTTAGCGGCCACAAAGATGATGAGCTCAAAGCATGGCTTCAGGGGAACCTTAAATTAAAGGCCTCCAGAGAGAACATGAGGAGAAGGTTGGTCTCAGCCACCGTATTTTCAGGCTATGCTGCAGTTGCCATGTGTCTCCCAAGATGGAGGTGGTTCATATTATGAGCAGGAATGGGGAAAATACTAATTGTGGGTAAGATGCCAACAAGTAGAAAAGCCAGAGGAATGTGCTAGTCCAAAGAACAAGGCAATGGGATGGTCAAAGACCAGGGAGGGCATATAATGAAGAGCCAAAGGTGTGTAAGTCCAATGGAGAGGTTAGGTGAAGAACCTCAGCTTCCACGGCAGCAGACAGAACCTAAAGTTACAACAAAGCAGGGAAGAAAACAAGGAAGGGCCTGAACTCAGGAAGGAGAAAACTGTATCCAAATTATCAAGCCAGTCTTCAGGATAAACCCCAATTGGGAACACAGCGAGCAGCAAAGGCCAGATGAGTGGAGCAGCAGGCACCAACAGTGAGTTAAGGGAGTCTGTTGGGAAACTGATAGGGGCCAGGCAGCTGACTTGTAGATATGGCCTTGAATTTGAGTCATATCTTGTGAAAACAATAACAATACATGCAGGACATTTGTGGCCAGGAGACAGATGAGAAGGAGGGCGTGATCTAACAGAAAACTCACTTTTTTGCTTGTATACTCATAACCTGGTCTGGTTTCCTGATGTAATTCACTACAGGGCCATATGGATGCTTATGTTTCCCCAGGGCTATAGGAAGGGTCGTCTACAAGCTGCACTGCCTGTTTACTGTGGCTTAAGCCATTCCTCCAAGTCTCAGTATCAGGTAGAGGGGGAAAAATATGCCAGATACAGAGAAAGGTTTTCAAAGTTAATAATTTTAAAACTAGTACTTCTTCAAATAACTCATGTGGATCTCTGAGAATGATTTCAGGAACTGAGGGTTTAGAACTGATAAAGATATATATTTGAGTACATTCTTGCACATTGTAAGCATTTTGGTACACCGGCTTATGTTTTGCTAATGGGTCTTCATGCTGCAGAGCTATGTTCAACTGTCTGCATCTCACTGAGTTATCACTTACAAATAATCCAGCACAACATTGTTGAGACCATTTTAAACTCCACCCAAGCTAAAAAGAATCGTTACAACTTAAAGGAGCAACAAATTTTGTATAAATACTAATTTAAGGGTAGGCAGGACCAAGCTATTTTCATGACCATTTTCAAAAGCGTTACTGGCATGAAATCCCAGCTCAGTTGAAATTTACAGAGCTTTTGTCAGTCCAGACAGGATTCTGGCTTTGCAGTTTGTTTCACTGGCAGCGGACTATATGAAGTATATTCGAGCTTTTGAGAGCACTTCCTACCCTCAAATCTAGCACCAGTCATCACTGCTGCACAACCGTCAGCTTAACAGAGCTGTAATGTACGCTATTACTGCATGAAGCTTATGCAGCTGCCTTTCGGTCTCCTGATACACTGCTACTCTAAGTCCTGTCCCAACAGATGCTCCTTCTAGTTCCAAGATCTCACACACACAGTGTAGCTCATCCGGCTGCCATCTGGCTGCATGGCACCAAAGCTGGCAGCGTGCATGCCAACCAAGAAACATGTCTTGCCCTGTACCTAAAACAGCCTACATCATCCAAAACAGGGACGTTTCATAGCTGCATGACCTAAAGCAGGATACGTGATGATGCTGAGAAAGTCATGTTTTGGGTTAAAAGGAAGCTGCGGTTTTGATATCTGCAAGAGAGACCTAATTACAGAGCCCTTGGCCATTGTAACTTTTCACCACTGCTCGCTCTAAAACCAGACAACAGCTATCCAGCACATTTAGTGTGTGACACAAAAAAGACAAAAATGCAAAAGTAAAACAAGGCCTGCTCCATGAGATAAATGAGGAAACTTAACCAGTCATCTCAGAAATAAAGAAGAAATAAGGGAAACATTCAAGGAGGTCTTAACATTTTATTACTATTTATGATGACTCTGGTTTCCATGCTGTATAGACCTTGACTGAAAAAAGGTAAAAATACTTTGCAGCATTAAGTATTGTGTCTCTGAAAACATGTATATGCACTAATGCATCACTATATAGACATAAGTGCATTCATTGTATTCAAAGAAAAGAGTCATGGATATATCTTAATGAATAAATTTTAAATATACTGTAGCTAAGTGTTCTTGTTTAGAGGAAAATTTAAACCCACCTTTCTGAAGCTGCTATACTCCCAGAAATAATATTTGGGTTCTAACAGTAGCTTGTGAATTTCAGTAAAAACACCTACTTTCTCAGTACCTGAAGATCTGAATAACATTTTAAAATGTACATTTCAAATACGATTCAGCATTGCTAGGTCTTTGTAACAGTTGTTGGGTAGTCCAATGTAAAAATCTCACTCCGCTCACAAAGTTAAATTATGAAGGGCCTCTAGAATGCGGTATCTGCATATATTGAAACACACAATAATACAAAGTATGCCCAATCACTTTGTAGTCTCTAGCAAATACTATTAGACCCCTTAGAAAAAGTAAGCACAACTGATATACTGCATTAAGCTGGGCAGAGCTGACACATACTCTTTTAAATGACAGAATCAGTCATGTTACAGGAGTTCACAAAATGTGATCTGTACAGCTAGCAGCATTTTCCTCGTTGTCCTATGTCACAAAATTTAACTACTTGAGAGTAAATATATTTAATGAGTCATTGTAATGGCATGTTATTTATGAAGACCCATCATTAAATTAATATTTACTTTTACAAGCATTGCTTGCTCAATTACCAACGCTGCTCCAAAAATGTTAAGTCATACGTACATGTTGGGTGTAACTATATGATGGCAATCAATTTACTTTTTTTCATTGAAAACACACAACCAAGAGTATCTTTCCCACTTTGTTCTGGCCAAAATATGACTTTATGATCCGCTGTTGAAGACAATTACGTACTTTCATGACCTTTACCTCAACATATGTAATGGTGGTTCAAAAGAACATCTTAGCGCCTTGATCCTGCAACCACTAATTTATGTTTTCTCATTTTAATCATGCACTTTGTTCCATCCAAATCAGTCTTTATTCTCCACATGTACTTATGACGTATTATTACTGCAGGTACACCTCAGATAAAGCTCACCTCAAACACCAAATGTAGGACACACATCCAGCTGGTGCTCTCCTGTCTAGGGACAAGTACCCACAGAGCAGCTCCAAGCACAGAGTGCATGCTTCATTTATCAGGAGCAGTGTAACGCGGGCGAAGGAGTCGGTAACAAGGCACATCTGCGGTTTTCCTGCAGGATGGGCATTTTAAAGGAACAATCTTCACTTTTGCTTTTCCGACTGAGAAGCAAAATAGGGAAACAAACCGCATTTTACTTTCGCTGTCATTGTTATTGCTGGTTAAAACTAAGCAGAAAAGGAGGGCTCTCGTGGAAGCCAGCGCTGAACCTGTGCCATTAATAACATCTCACCCAGCTCCAGTTAATGCCTAGAATGTCATTCCCAGCCTGAAATAACGCAGGAAATAACCATAAAATCATTTTTCCTCTCTCCGCCCCGCCCTCGTTACCACCTAACGCAGACGGCGAGGGGAGCCTTGCAGGTACAAAGCTGTCACCTCCGGTCCCCGGTGCAGCTCCGCACGCCACAGCTGTAACCAATGCCCGGCCCTGCGCTGACACGGCTCACCCAAGCCCCCAGCCCGGGATTCCCCCACCGCCGGTAACTCCGGGCGGACCCACCCCGCAACTTCCGGTCCCCACCATCCCGCCCCCAACTAGCCCCGCCCCGTCTCGCCTCATCAGCCACTCCCTGCAGCCCAGCCGCCCACGTGACGGTGCTGCCAGCGGAGTGACGGAGCCCTCAGCCAATGGCGGCGTGCCATTCCCCGGGCGGGTGGGCCTTGCCGGGCCCCGCCGTGCGGCCGCGGTGAAGTTCCCTCGGGGCGGGTCAGGGTGTTCGGTGGGTAAGCGGCGGGGCTGGCACGGGGGTGCTGCTATGGAGGAGGCCGAGCCGAGCGAGCGTAGCCCTTTGCTGAGCAGCGCGGAGCGCGGCCGGGCGGCGAGCAGCGCTTTTCATGGGCGGCGCTTGGCCTGCGCTGCCGTGCTGCTGGCCGAGCTGCTGGAGCGAGTGGCCTTCTACGGCATCACCTCCAACCTAGTGCTGTTCCTCAACGGGCCTCCCTACGGCTGGGAGGGTGCCCAGGCCAGCCAGGCTCTGCTGCTTTTCATGGGCATCACCTACCTGGTGTCACCTTTCGGTGGCTGGTTGGCTGACGCCCTCCTAGGCAAGTTTGGCACCATCCTGCTCAGCATGGCACTCTACCTGTTGGGCATGCTGGCCTTCCCTGTCATCGCGGCACCGCACACCCGCCAGGGCCTCTGTGGGGACATTCCCCTGTTTCCTGTAGAGAACTGCTCCTCTCCGGCGGCCAACGCCACCATGACGCCTTGCACCCAGGTGGGAGCCACCCGCTACTGTGCCACAGCCACCTTCATCGGACTGGTACTCGTGGGGCTGGGCGTCGGGTCAGTCAAGGCCAACATCACCCCTTTTGGGGCAGACCAGGTCAAGTATTATTTGGCAGCTGCCAAACTGTGTGTGGGTGCAGATCTGAACCAGGAGATAGCTGTCAGTCATGTAGATGGGCTTACCTTGGTGGGGTGGATGGTGTGCCAACTGATGCGCATCTCAGTAGGTGTTAAGTCTCAGAAGGCATGAGATCATGCAGCTTTGTTCCCTGTTTAATGTAAGGTGTTAAGTTGTACCCTGTTTGATACAATTTTGGTGTCTGTAGTGTCTGATCTCTTACGATTCTTGGTTTCCTTGTAGCCCTGCCTTACATGTGGTACCTAGTTTGGTTAAGCCATCACTGTCTTGAGGAGTTGGGTTGAATAATTAATGGCCATTAAGTGGATTGTCTGCATCTTCCACTGTGGAGTTAATTTGATCTTGGAGCTCATCAGGTGGAATCTCTGATACATATTTTAGCTTTGACAAGGATAACACAGGCCTTGTATGGCAGCGGTCAGATATCATCCTGATAAGTGATCATCCTCTGATAAGTGAAGGCTAGAGAACAGTTTTTTATGCTTTAGACATTCTCTGTGTAATGCACTGACCTTGAGTGATATTTTTGTGCAGGATAATACTGCGCCATGTGGTGGATGGGAAGGTGCTCTCAACATGGTAAACATATTACCTGAGCTGTTCTCATAAGGCCATGTCCTGTCAAATGACCTTATTCAGGTCATCATTTCAGTGATGTCATTCATTGGATCATCACTGCAGAACCAAGTGGCTTTACGGAAGACATTTGAGAGCTCATCACTGAGTACCTATTGGAATGCACTGTTGCATATATATATATGTATATATAAACTTATTCGTTTTACAATCTTCTGCTAAGGTAGTGGATGTTGGAGTATAATTTCAGCTTTACAAACTGAGAATTTCAGATGGTTGGATACAAACAGCTTTTCTAACCAAACTGTTCCTGGTGACAAGGCAAGGAAAATACCTTTATACAGTTGTGGGTATGTTTAATGGCTCATTAAGTTCTGGTTAGAGCAGGTATCAGAAATGCCGTGAAATTCTTTGTGAGAGGTAGAATCTACCACAGGATCTTTGCCAAACATACCTCTGTTATCTAATTTGTAGTTTGCATCTGTAATTCTTTGGCATTTGATATATTATAAATTCTGAAGTTCTGGGTGAAAGGCAGTATAGCCTAGGGTTGTGTCCCCACAGTGTATTGGTTCTCTTTAAGCCAGCATGAGCCCATCAAGTGAAATAGCTTTAATATGACTATTTTCTAAGGTGTTTTTCAAAGCTGACTGCTTATCCCCAGAACACTTTATGAACGTTAAATATAACAGATAAATAATGGCAGGAACAGAGCAAAAGAAGAGCCATTGCCAATGGAAGTGTAGCTGTTGTAGCTGGATTTTCTAAAGGCTTTCCCCCCAGGATTTCACAGAAAGCAGGTTTTTGATAGGGTTGCAGGTAATTCACAGTGATTTATGTAGGATGAAGGAAAAGAAATACTCCTTTCTGGTTCATAATAATCAGTAGAGCTCTGCCAAAGACTGAATTTTTTCCTCTTCTCTGGTTTTCTGACTTACCTATTATTAAATATGTTACAGCATACCACTTACATTGTTGTGCAGTTTTGGGCCCTCTTGGGTGCCTTCTGCATGCATCAAAATGCAGTAAACCGCTGGATAAATGGATATGTATTGCTGAGAACAAAGTCTGTCTTCCAGAGTCACATTCTTGAGAGGCCAGAATACAATGCAGATGTGTTTTGGCTGGACACATGCTGATGAGATTTGTCCTCTTTCCCTTAAATACCAAACGAAAATATGAATTGTATATAATGTTTAGCTGACATGAGCCAACTTTCAGATATTGTAAATTATACTGTTTGCAGAGCTCTTAAAAATGACAATGTAATTTTTCAGTTTTAATGTATGATCTATAATTTGAGCCCAAATATGATGAGGATGTTTTTCTTTAGAAGAAAAGAATCACTTTGTGGGAACTGAGAACTGAACTCCAGTATTTATTTTCTTCTACAGTTAAAAGGATATAGTTTCTTAACTTCTGTTAAATGGATACTTTTAGAACTGCTGTTACAAGTGACTAAGTAGGCTTAGTATAGAGTAACTTTTTCCAGTCAGGTTAGCAAAAAACCCAGTGACTGCAAACTATGCACAGACCAGCTTTACTTTAACTGTGTTAATAATAAGAGCTGTTTTTCTAGAAGTTCAGGTTGATCTGTCATACTGGTCCAAGTCTGAACTGATGGTTCTCAGAATAGTGTTTATAATCATGTGATGTGTATAACCTGGCACTTTCAAGTTCCCCTTTTAAGTGCCAGTGTTTTGCTGTCACTTCCTGTTCTGTGTAGCAGTTTGTGACTTTCTGTACTTAGGAAACAATATGATTTTCACTCATTATTGTGAAAGCTGGTTTAGCTTCAGCATTGAAGCTGACATTAGTAGCAGGCTTCTGATCTAGTATCAGCTATAACAATTGAAGTAATTATAAATGAATCTGTTTTGGGGTTATGGTGATTAGAGATGCTAGTTTTAACCCACATTATATCTTCTTTATGAATTGGACCACATTCACGAATCTATCAGTCCATAGCCTTCAAAAATCTATCTTTGCTAAAACCATTGTTGTTGCAGTAGCATCACCAGACGCAGAGTGCTGTTGGAAATTGCTGGTGGAAAGATGGCTTTAGAGTGATTTTTCAGCATTTATTTGTGGAACTTAGATTTGCCAGCCACTGGGGAAGGATGCAGGACTGTGTATAAAGAATTGGCATTGCTAACTGCAAGTTACTTTGGTGTTGAACTTCCTGGGAGACTGCAACCATCTAGGACTGTAGATAACAGTTTAGAAACTGCAGTTGTGGCACTCACATGGGCAGTACTAATTTGTTTCTGTTTCCAGCAGAAGCAGAACAGATGTGACATTAGTGAGAGGAAGCAGACGTTAAATGTGGACTAGCCAAATTTTAGTATAAAAGTTTGAAATTATGTAGCAGCTCTGGTACTGAGCTCTCTCCAGATACTCTCAAAGACTAACTGGTGTCTGTGATGATGGATTAGGTGGTCAGAATTCTCCAAATGTAAATTTGACTGTGGAAAACTGTTATTGTGCTTTCCTTTGTGCGCTAAGGACAAGGGCAAGCTTCTATATTTTCATCCTTGCTCTGTTGTGTGGCTGTTCACATAGCTGGCCGGGATAAGTTTGGGGTTTTTTGTTACATTTGTCACTTGTGACTGTCAGTTGATTGCAGAAACTGCTAGTGTCAGTAACTTCTAATCTTTCTCCTTTTATGTGAGTCAAACAGGAGGTCATAGCTTTGGATTTGTTGTGATGTGAAGAGGGAGAGAGGGAAGATTATGACATACTGGAACTCTGAAATATTGTGGTTTAGGAAATACTTGAGATCATTAGCAGATGACATCAAATCAGATGTCACAGTGGAATGGTAGGCACCAGATAGGCACTAGCTGTGGCAAAAATAAAAAATCCTGTGGATGACCATTTCTTTGAAACTGCCTTAGAGAGCTAGGAAACTACTTTGTGACAAAGCAAAGCATCTAATAGGAACTATGGAAAAGACATGATGCTTATATAGATGCATGCCTCTTTACATAAAAATCAGGAGAATATAATAGAATCTTAATGTTTGAGCTTTATAATATTTTTGGTTTCAAGCCATACGAACTGCTTTGGATCATCTCCTAAGAAAGATGTTGCTGTTTAAAAATCCAAGGGAGGGATAATTCAGCAAGGGATCATCTTTCTTCTGTCAGAATGAGGTCTAAGGGACAGCTGTGTTGTGGAAGTTGCCATCAGTTAGATATCTGTAATGACATTTCATCAGGTGTCAGAACTAAAGATCTAATTACTCTCTTCTCTCTTTGTTCTAGCTGCATTTAAAATTTTGTTCTGATTGTAAGATGTTAACCTTATATCCTAAATGAGTTCAGTGCTGCAGTGCAGTTATGCAGCTGATGTGTCCTCTGCTGAAAGTGGCTGTAAATAACCTAATGACTGCACAATTCCCATAACAGTGTTCCAGGCTCTCAGGATTCTTTATCATGAAAACTGTGGTTGAAATTACTTCTTATCTGGCCATAATCAGTCTGATATATATTATGTATTAGAAATTTTTGCTTTGAGAACTATTACTTTACTATTTTGAAATGCAGTGCTGCATAGGTCCCAGTTATAAAACTCAGAATGTCATTGTGCTTTTCTTTCTGCATTTGGATTAACTACATGTAAAGGATAGTTCTCGGATATATCAAATAAAACACCTTTTTGACTGTAGAAAAATAAAGTCAGATTAGATTTTCTTTTGCAGAAGTTATGTTAGATGCCTTGAAAGTAGCAAGATTATTTTATTTCCTCTTTAGAGGCCCACCTGAATGCTGGCAGCATTGACATGTGGCCGAAGACCAACAGAGCAGCTGTGGCTAGAATGCTTAGAGCTGCTCATTTCCTTCATTTCTTTGTTGCTGGAGTTTTTTGGTGTGAGATTTTTGTTTAATTTTTGGAAGGGTTTGGGAGGTGATTTTTTTTTTTAATAATTAAAATTTGGTCTGAGGAAAAATTAGGGCAATTGGGATGCCCCTTGTATGGTTCAGTAGGTCATTCTGTATTTTTATTGAAGCAGCAGCACTACTGGATTGTTTCTTACTGTGCTTGGAGAATGAAGTGCTGTCCCATTTACTAGGGGAAAAAGCTGTGTAAGGTTTGACGAATGCAGAACAGTGAACTGGAGACTCAGGACTGAATATTACACAGTGGGAGTTGATTAAATAAGTGACAGCTGTCCATCACTTGTAAATTCTGTGGAAAATGTCTGAATGTCAGCTCATTTGCAAAGCAACGTGTTACCTAGAGCAAATAAATTGTGTGTATTAGATATGTGCTAATGTTCAGTCAGGGCACATTTGAAGGGTTTTACTGCAGTGTTTTTGTGCTGTGATAGGAGACCTTGCACTCTAGCCATGGCATTTGGCTAATATTTGTATTTTCCTGTTGTAAGGAGTTTGTCTGAAACATGGTAAATCTAAGAAGGTGACCTTTTCCATACTTTCTGTTGTGATGGGTACAGAATCTTTTAAACATACCCATTTTGACTTTCAGTATAGAGATATGGAACACTTAGTCTACAGGACAGATTTGATCCGGGACCCACACCATGCTTACGCCATTAATGTGCATCATTTTCCTACTGCAGTTGCTGGTAGGATATTAAGAAAACAGTGAAGCTGGTGATGCTGGTATCACAATGTAAGTGCTGCTATGCTTGAGGACAGATGAAATTGAGCAGAGGGAGCTATAGATTTTTCTTTGTTCTTGAGTGATTGAAAACAATGCAAGCATAAGGGGGAAAAGGAGAATTCCTGCGGTTTTGTGAAAAATACTTGTCCTTGATAAAATAATAAAATTGTGGCATTGTTTGCTTCTTGGTCCCTTATTAGAATACAGTGTCTATTTATGAAGAGTAGACTGATCTATTTTGTGCTGTCACACAGCTCAAATAATAGCCCAGAGGGAGAAAGTTTGAGTAGTTCACTGTGAATGCAATACAGCTCCTATTTTATGCAGCTCATGTGATGTTTGGAAGGAGCTACAAGGATTGCTTTTTAACTCTACCATGTCTTTTGGTTTTGGTAAGACTTCTTCATAGTTCTGTCACTTTCACAGGATATTCCACGGGCTAATTCAGTGTGAATTTTATCAATTTAGTAATGTTTGTCAGTGAAATGCCATAGTGGCATTTCAGATATGGCTGTGATGTGGTTTTTAGTGTGTATATATACTTTGATAAGAAAGCAGAAAATGGATTCTATTCTTTGTAAGAAAGACAGTGTGTCTGTCCTTTGAGCATTGCATTCCTTTTTGGTCACTCTGTTTCAAAAAGGATACTGGACATGGAGAAGAAAAAAGCTTCACAGAATGGTCACACACATGGTCATTAGTTGCCATGCAAGGAATCATGATACAGTCTACAACTTCCTATCTCTGAAAAGGCAGCTAGAAGAAAGATGTGACAGTGATTTGTGGAAATAATGGTCAGGGGGAGAGAGGCAGAAATGGATCGGGGATGGGATAAAGCTCAGCTGTTTTTTTGTTGTTTCCTGGAACTAGGTAAAATGAGCAAGACTGGTACAAGGCAGGTTCAGTGGAGGTGGTTCTTCTCACTATGTAATTAGCTGGGGAACTTTTTGGGGTTTTTTTGGGTATTACGTGCTCACTTGGGTTCAGAGGCAGGATGGATAAGTTCATGGAGAGGTGATCTGCTGTGTTTGTTATGTAATAGAAGCCATCTTTAGTTCAGGAAGTTTCTCAGAAGCTAATGTTTGGAGGCAGGGATAAAACTCGATAGAAGCCTCATGCTGTACTTGTCCTATTCTTAACTGTGTCAAAGTTTGCTTTCATCTCATACCTTTTCTTTGCATAGATGTGAGCAAGGTCATTTGTAAGAGGGAGGATGGGAAGTCATCCTCCTTGCAGAAATGATAAGAGAACTGAGATTTTTATGGTGAAGAAACGGAAACTTCATAAAATAGATTGTTAACTCTATGTAACTTAGAGTGCTGTGTTTACAATGTAATTGTTTCCTAATATCTGGGGTTTTCCTAGTTTGATACACTATTGTGTGTGCTGACTGTTAAAATTAGGAGATAAGTACGGAGTTGAAACTGGAAAGGCAGAATTTCTTGGGTTGAGGCTCCAAGATTGTATCTGACATGCCAGCAGACCTGTCTGAATGCCTAACAATGCTATTAACTATGCACAGGAGTAGATGCTTTAATGTTTCTTTTGTTAGGCATGGTTAAATGATACAGATGAGTTTGTGCACCACTGAGAAACCTGAAGCTGTAAATCAGAACTGAGAACACTAAAAACTTATTTCAAGGCATAGCCTGCTTTTCATATTGCAAATTAAGCACAGGTCTTTTGAAGATCTGGCAAATGAGGAAGGAAAACTTGCAATTAGAAATCAAGAACAACTGACTCAGCAGGACTGGTGCATAGCACTGACTTGCTAGTCACTATTAATGGCCTTTCAGTCATAAAATAGTGACAAATACAGTATTATGAATTCTTCTGCAGACTAGTTGATCTTTTTAACGTCTTTCAAATTGTAACTTGTGTGATTTCTCTTACATCACATCTTATGAGTGATGTTAGGTTCCCATGACTTAATTACAAAACATAGGCGACCTACAGTAGGCACTACAGAATAAAGAGTGATAGTGAACACTACAGAATAGTTTTGTAAACCAGGAATGTCTTTACTTTCACTGGAGAGACATTGAGAGCTCCAAGCAGAAAAATAGCGCTATGAACAGTGCTGACTTACTAGAAGGATAAATGTTTATTGGGGCTTTGTGACACCTCCAGCAATCCAAATTTATTTATTTAGTTTTTAAATGTCAGACTGGCAAGTCTTCAGTTTATGTTCTGATGAGAGGCATTAGGACTGTGCTAAAGTTTAAATTTGTGCTTTAATTACCAAGCAGTCATTTGAGGCTTAGAAAATGGAATATGGTTATCGGTTATGACAAGTTAAGAAGCAGTTGTTACAATGCTGATAATTAATTTTTACGCAGGTTAACATTTTTTACCAAAAAAGATAGTTTTTTCTATTTCAGTGGACTATGGGATGTTAATCTGAGTGAGCTTTATCTAGAGAAATGACCAAATGAGAGACAATGCAGTATAAATAATAATGGCCTTAATGGGGAAGCTATACTATTGTATGGCTTGTTTTATCCTTATGCTAAACTTCTAGCAGTCGGTTACTGATATAATGGGGTAGCTTAGTAAGGTGTCATTTCATCAAATATCATGCTAAGCCCAGAACACTTAAATGATTTCAGTATGACTCTAAATTAAACCTGAACTTTTCTGTGCATTGAACTTGATGGAATCTAATAAACAGGCTTCATTTTCTTCAGAAATTGAGTGACTTGTTTTTTTAATCTTTTCCAGGTCAAAGATCGGGGTCCAGAAGCCACAAGAAGATTTTTTAATTGGTTTTACTGGAGCATTAATTTAGGAGCTATCCTCTCTCTGGGAGGCATTGCATACATTCAACAGAATGTGAGCTTTGTTATCGGCTACAGTATCCCAACAGTTTGCATTGGGATTTCATTCATGGTTTTTTTATGTGGTCAGAGTTTCTTCATCACAAAACCACCTGATGGTAGTGCCTTCACAGACATGTTTAAAATTCTCGCATATTCTTGTTGCTCAAGAAAGAGACATGTGGAACATTCAACTAATAGGTGTGTATTGAGCTCTTTTGTATAGTCTGGATTCAGTGAATCAGCCTAAGAGTTAGAACTAGTCAGTTCAAATGAGATGGCAGGAAGTCACACTAGGGAATACACTGGAATATGCAATTTTACTTTGAGAACTGGAACTGGAAAATTTGAGTCCTGGAGATACTTTCTGGAGTGAGAGAGGGGCACATCTTGAGATCACGGGATTTGTGTGGTGCAAGGTCAAGTCTACTGTTTTCAATTGAATGCTACGGCTTTCCAGATCAGAGTTTCTGAAAGCGTAATGTAACCTAAGCAAGCTGCCTTTAAGCATTAGTTAACTTTCTTGTCTGCTTAGATATGTTTATGGGATGAGTTCTGATTTAAAAACACTATAGCCTGCACTTAATATTCAAAGTGGCTTGATGGACAGCCAAAATGTCTGCTGACATTTTGCTTTCCAAATGGTTACCCCACTCTTAAGAAGGCCATGGAATACTGTTGGCCTTCTATGTATTCAGATTACAAAACAATTCAATGAATTAGAATAATCTGTATTTTGTAATACTGTTCTTAAGTTCTGAATTTGCAGTGCCAGTTATTCATGCGTGGTGGGAAATAAAGAAACCGTTATAATAGAAGTTTTCAGCTTATGCTTTCACCTGCTGATGATCCATTCTGGCCTAGTTGTTCTAATGTAACTTACACAAGTAGCATTTTTGGGAAATGTGTGACCTTTTTATAATGAGATACTGAGGTTTTGTTGCTGCTTAACTGAACGTTTCAAATTCTTTTCAAAAGCGAAAGCCAGGGAGTACTTCAGCAACCTCGCAAGCAAAGCCTGTTTGAGATGGCCAAGCTGTCTCGTGGGGGCCCATTTAGGGAAGATAAAGTAGAAGATGTGAAAGCTCTTGTCAAGATTATCCCTGTCTTTTTGGCTTTAATACCTTACTGGACAGTATATTTTCAAGTGAGTAGTTCCAAATAATTGCATTTTTATTTTACATGTCTAAAAACATAATTTAAGGGCCATAACTTCCTCTGAGTTGCATTTGAAAGATCTCTTGGCAGTTGCAGTTCTGAGTCTGTGTTATAAATCTAAGTCCTGTCTGAAAATTACCCCCCTGAGCAGTTACCTGGAGGAAACACACAAAAGCTCTTGCGGGGAAGCTGTTCTATGAGGTTTATTTACAGTTAGCATTCAGTAGCAGTGATTCTAAAAAAGGTGAGTATCGAAGAAGATTTTTTGGTACTCTGGTATTGGCAGTTTGAGTTGTTTAAAACCCGTGTGTTCAATAATGTTAACTACTTGTCTTTCACACTTCTGGGATTGCATCTCAGGAGTCATTTTAATAATGTTATATTAGCAAGAATAATGCTATGTGATTATAGCTTTTGATTTTTTTATTTGCTAGATAACATCGTGGAAAGCTGTATTAGCTTACTGGTATGCCAAAGCATCTAATTTCACGTTTCTCTGAAATAAATATGAAACTCATCCTGAAGTTGAGAGATGAAAAATGGCTGCTAAGAATATTTTCAAACTATTTTTACTCGATAATAAAAAGGAAGTAAAATGATAGTTAAAGCTAACAGTTGTACAATTTAACACGTCTCAAATATTTGAGCTGTGTTTCGTCTTGGAGTTGGTTCAGATAGGTCAGGGTAAGTGGTTCAGATTTCATTTTAAGTAATTCCTTTTTGGCTCTTCTGTCTTAGGAAGAGAAATTGGGATAGCAAGTATGTTTTGGTAGAAAAATACACAGAAGTTGTTTTTAAAGTGACATGATTGATTCTTTGCTTTTAGTAAAAATAAATGTAGGGGTTAAAAAGATCTTGCAAGGTTCTAACACTAATTCTTTTTGTTTTGCTATAGTAGCACTTTGCCTCTGTTATCATGTTTGTTAATGATTAAAATGTAAAAATATCTTGCTCTAAGTAGTCCTCCTCCAAGTAATCTTATCTTTCCTACTACTAGATGCAGACAACATATGTATTGCAAAGTCTCCACCTGAAAATTCCTGAAATATCAAATGACACCAACTCTATTCATACGGTAAGCTGGCAAAACAGTGAGAAGTTTCTTTAGTTGAAATGCAAAACAGTATTGTACAAAAATTCCATTAAGTAGTGACTAAGGAGAATCGGTGACCACAGATATTGGGTATTTAGAAACATGACACATAGTACAGGGATTTTGGCATACCTACCAAAATACCTACCTATATACAAAGTTCATGCCATCCTGTTTTGTATGTATTCAGATTACTTTCACTGCTTCAATTAAGAATGTCTTTATCCCTCAGTAAACAAAGTATGATCTGTGAAGAAAGCTTTTAAATTTACATGCCCTAAGTCTTCACAGTT